>BMAU01019384.1:1080000-1390232 GCA_019973935.1 Trichonephila clavipes | reverse complement strand
TTCGCTGAAGGGGAGAATTTCATTGAAAGGGTTACCCGAGAGAGAAATTTATTGCCCATCTTAGGAGTCTTTGGGAGCAAATATTTGTGCCAAAAATTTCGCAATAGCCAACGCCATCTAGATGTCTATGTAAGGTGTTAAACAATGGCCCCATCACCTTAAAGAATTTTCTAAGAAATGATTCGATTCGATTTTAATTCGCATGGCTAAGAATTGGATTAGGTTTATGTAATTCAACCATTTTCATTTCGCAATATATTGTATAATTAAAATATGTTCTCTACCACCGATTTATATAGGCTAGTAATCTACTCTTTATATTCTAATGTATTGGTTAGAGAAGGAAAAGGGTTATAACACACACACTATGTTCACTTAATGTAAAAACATAAGACTCAAATTTTGAACACTTTTCTAATGTTAACATGCCCCAATATACTAAACTTTTAATATTGAAAAGTGTACTCTCTCATTTAAGGGTAAATGGATTTTGTACTTTTTAAGAAATGAGAAGCTAAAACTTATTTAATGCCCTTACATTTTAAAGGTGTGATGTAGTAAAAGGTAATATTTAGTTTTGTGTAACAAAAACTTTTGTTTGAATATTTTTTTTGCTATGTGTAGTTGGTTTAAGAGCTTGGATATTGTTCTAAGAGTAGCTAAAAACTCAAGTTTCATATCGTCGGTCTAATTATCAGGCTGCTTAACTCCATCTGGGATGCTAATTTGATACAGTAGGGCTAGGCGCCAAGTTGTTTATGTTCCCCAAGATAGGCGATAATATTACAATATGGTTTACTTTGATATTTTTATCGTGCGATAATGTGGTTGCCATGGGGATAACGTATATTAGTGTTAGTTTCTTTTTTCCCCGAGGGATCTGCTCAGCAAAAGTAACACATTGTTACAAATTTTGTATATTGAACGCTTAAAATAGTGTAAATAATTTATATCTGGAAGTGTAATACATTAATATTACTTTCTGTTATATTTATTTTATGTTAAAATCTTGTCACCACCTCTCCCTTCGAAATCTAGTTTTATTATGAAATAAAAATAAAAGTGGATCGCGCACTGAGGCATGGCGTAGACCAAACAAAAGGATTAAGGAATCGCGCCAAAAAGCGCTTGGCGCGTTGCACTCCTATCTCAAATCAGTAGCACCGATGGAGTTACGCAGTCTGATAATTAGGCCGACGATATTTCGTTTATAGTGATAATGTACAGGCTTCTGTGTGTGAAAGAACTAAATTTTATAGTAGAAATGTATTTTCATTAATATATTCGCTTTTTTGATTTAGCTCAAACAATTTTGCCTGATAATCAAATAATTTCAAAACCAATAATTTTATTTACCTTTAAATATCCTTTTAAACTTTGTTTAATCACTGTTCCTGATAAAGAGTTCGTTAATTTCACCACTTAAATATGCACTTTCATCATTAGATTGAAGTTTTTTTGGAATGTGTGAGCGTATTCTATTGATTGAATCTGTTGAGGACCATGATCACATATTTGTGATCACTTCAGGGAACACAATAATTGCTTTTTTCCTATTCTGAGGCCTGTGATTATACCAGTGTGATCTGAATTTGAAATTTATGTGGAATTTAGAATGATTATTAACTATACATTTTTTTGGCGTATTTTGTTACAATAATGATTTTATATGAATTTTTTAAATGGAGTTAGTCTTAACAGGAAAAATTACTCGGCCCTGAACGGGTTTATCCTATTCTGGATTGAAAACGATTCTCTTTCTGGCATACATTAAATTTTTATTTAAAATGTATTTGGATTAATAAAAAATAGCTTGGTCAGTAATGTTCAAGTCCCGATTTCATCGATGCTAGTGTGGAATAATGGCATTCTGCTACATGTAAAATGAATACAAGCTTCAACTTAGCGCGAAAATTGGGAAATGTCGACTAGTTTAACCCACTCGCATCATCTGCTTATGGTTAGAAGTCGAAAGTTTAACACCAAATATGAGTCTCTGTATGCCTCTAGTGTTAAAAGGAAGAACAAAATTTCTGTGAAAAATCCCCCGTCCCCTCGTGAAAATTTTCCCCTTTCTCTCTGAACGCCAGCAGTTCTAGGAGTGTGTCATGCGCTATGTGAGGGATTTCTATAATTTTGTCATTTTAATTCTCTTTTCCGAAATTTCTTTCACTTCTTTTTTTGTCAGACAGGCTTTTCTTTGTCAGAGTTTACTTGTTCCATTTTTTTTTCTTTTCCTTTGTTCAACCCGGCGTTGTGCATGGGCTTTTTCAAGTATAAAACTTTTTTTCCCCCGAGATAAGATCTTTTTTTTTTCAAATTTCCATTTTCAATTAATAATTTACAAAGCTAATCAATTTTATTCACAAGAAAACAGACAATCTACGAATTTATTATTAATTAATTTTGTAATAAATAAAAAACAATACAGCGCTTTAAGTTTTTTTTTTTAAAAAAATATTAATTTATATCCATTTTTGTGAAACAGTGAATCCAAAAATTTTTACAGTTAGCTATTGAAACGACTGCTTATTTTTGGACACTTTTTTTGCGTGTTCTTAAATTCATTCGTAAAAAACGTATCAATTTATGTAAAGCTATCTTCGCAAGAAACGGTAAACGCAAAAACGCGCCGAAGATACCAAAAGATGGGAAATGATCCGAGGAATCCATTTAGACCGTTTAATTTCTTAAATTACAATTATTTGAGAAGATATTAATTAAAAACGATAAAAAACACAATTCGTCTCCATTGTTGTAACAATGCAGACCCGGTTTGGCTGAAAATCGATTTTTGACGCCAAATTACGTCATTTTTATAACGATAACGTTGTTACAATGCAGGTGAATATTGAGTTGAATGTTTTTATTGTTTTTAATTAATATCTTTTCAACTAATTGCAATCTCGGAATATAAATGGTCAAAACGGTTTCCTCGGATCATTCTCGATCTTTTGGTACCTGCGGCGAGTTTCTGCGTCGTGCGGTTCGTGAGAAGATAGACACAATAGAAACAGATACGTTTGCTTACCTAAGAATTTTAATAGTGTAGACTAGTTGCATGGTCCGGCGTTGCTCGGGCTTTCTCTTTGGAATCATGAGACCAGAATTTCTGTGTGTGTGTTTGTACGCATGCGATGTGAATGATTTCTATAATTAAGTCGTTAATGCTAACTGCATGGGCTTTCCCGCATTTAAATTTTTCCCTTCTCTTCTCAATATCAGCACTTCAAGGGGTGTGTGTGGGTGCGATTTCTTTCATTAAATTATTTTTTTTTCGAAATTTCTTTGACTACTTTCCCCCGTTGTACGGATTTCTGGCCACTCAGGTTAGCCCAGCGTTGCACGGACTTTTACCGAGTGTATAACTTAATCCCCATGGGAATCTCCTCTTTCCCTCATGACGCCAGCACTTCTCTGTGTGTGTGCGCGCGTGCGTGATGTAAGTGTTTTCTATCATTATGTCATTGAAATTCCCTTTTCCGAAATTTGCTCCACTTTTCCTTTCCAGTCAGGTTTCTTTACCCTACATTTAGCCCGGCGTTGCACGAACATATTGCAATGGAAATTCCCCTTCCCCTACCGCTGTCAGCACTTCTTGGTGTGTGATTTCTATATTGATGTCATTATAAATTCCCTTTTTTTGAAATTTCTTCCCACTTATTTCATTGTCTGACTGGTTTCTTTTCCTCTCTTTATCCCGGCGTTACACGGAGTTTTTGAGTGTAAAACTATTTTTCTCCTTTTCCCCCCTTCAGAGGTAAGATTTTTCTTCAAATTTCCATCAATGACATAGAAAAAACAATACCGCTTTAATTAAAAAATATTAATTTAAAGCAATGAAAATGAAGCGATTCTAATGCTAAGAATAAAACAAACAAAAAAAGACAAATTTAAAAATAAGTTTCTAAGAATCCAAAATAATAAAATTCAGATTTTTATTAATCAATCAATCGTTACATACAGTTAACTTAAAAATGTCTCTGAAATGTATTTTTATTCAAAATAAGAGACGATGTACTCTTTTATTAACAAATAATCAATTTAGTAATGAAATGAAACAAAAGTACCTATCTATGTGAAGTTATCCTCTCACGAATCACTGGTGGAAAAGGTTCCGAGGAATCTATTTTGACCATTTAAATTCCGAAATTACAATTATTTTTTAAAAGATGAATTAAAAAAGCTGAAAAGCCCAATTCGTCTACATTGTTACAACAATGCAGACCGAGTTTGGCTGAAAATCGGCCTTAGACGCCAACTTACGTCATTTTTTTATAACAATAACGTTGTTACAACAATGCAGACGAAAATGGAGTTGAATGTTTTTCATGTTTTTAATTGATATCTTTTAAACTAATTACAATATCGAAATATAAATGGTCAAAACGGCTTCCTCGGATCAGTCCGATCTTTTGGTACCTTTGGGGAGTTTCTGTGTGGTGCGGTTCGTGAGAAGATATACGGACAACATAGATAGATACGTACGAATTTTAATAGTGTAGATTGATCTACTTTAAATAATATTTTGAAATATATTGTGCTCCAAAAGTCCGTCTCTAAAAACTCTATATTCTTAAGGGTTCTGTGAGTCAAAAAAGTTTGAAGATTTATAGACCAATAGACTTCCAATTTTTATTTAGAGGCTACATGTCGGTGCATCTACGTTTTTTTTAATAATGTAATCTCTCCTATAAAAGTAGTCTTCGTACCCCACTGCTTACATTGCATCTATCTTATTTTGCTATTCCAGACACCAAATTCATTGCTGCTTTGCAGAGAACTTTTCGCAGGAATGTGTTAGCAAGGGCTGAAATTTGAAGCGGGGCTTGACGATACATTTTTTTAACGACCTCCTCTGATATTTTCTAAGAATATCCTTTCTTCGCGAAGTTGTCTTTGACGAGTTGCTTTATGACAAGCTTTCAGCGTAGTATAAACATCCACGAGAAAAATTAAAATTAAGAAACGGGCTTGTATCGCCGTGGCAAAAATCGAATTCGAATTATTTTCATCTAGTGTGATTGTGGTTATGTTTAAAGATTCGGATGTATTCATCTTTTTGAAAGAATCAATACCTATAACATGTATATAAAAAGGCATGAATCTGTGAAATAAATAAGGAAATTAGTGTTTGTTTTATAATTGATTTTAGTTTTCTCATGAAACAAAAATGGCTTGGTATTGTAAATTAATCGATGCTCTTTTTTCGAATTTACATGACTTTTTACTTATGGATTACTTTATTTTAAGCATATATATTAGCTAATTTACCTTTTTTCTACTTAAATTTTCTTTTAATCTATGTATAAGTTATCCTTTAGTGTATGAATTACTTATCTCTAGTTTTGCTTCTATGGATTACTTAATCTTAAGTTTTCCTTTGTTGTATAGTTTACAAACCTAATTATTTTATGGATTAGTTTATCTCATCATATTCTGGATTTAAAAAAAAACTATCATGAACAACTTGCTTTGGAACGCATGAGCTAATATAACTTTTTTTCCCTAAGCAATATAAAGGTATATATGTAAAAAAAAGCATACATATTAATGTGCTCTGTTAAAAAGTTATTGCCAATATATATTTGTAAAAGTGCATATAACATATATAAGGTGCTCTGTAATAGAATTATTCACAACAGTTCTTCATTCCAAATGTAAGGTGCAAAAATATACTAGTTTTTTGCTTACATAAAGCTCTTCAAATTTTTGTAACAGCAGAAATAACGAAAAATTCACTATCTGGATCCTTTGCTAGTTAAAACTAGGTACTAAGTATTGAACTCTTCACAACAAGCATTTATCCTTATACTTGCAGAGGTACCTGAAATTAGTGCGAAATTACGTTGCGTTACAATTTATAAAATAACACGTTAAACAAAGAATTTTTATGAAGGCAAGGACAAAATCTTTTTCAATTCTTTTTCGGACACAATTTTTTTTTTTGATGTAAAGTGTTATTTTTTTAAAGGAAAATTTTCTCTTTCATATACATATTTGCTCGAACTTTAAAGAGTTCAAGTAAATTCACATATTTAATGTTTTTGTTCGTGTTACCATGCAGAAGAAGTAAATGGAACGGAATAATTTGTTATTTATTTAATTAATTCGGACAAAACACTACCGGGTAAAACGTTATTTAAATATTTTTTAAAATGTTAAGTACTAATGCGACGCCGGATTAACTTAAGTTAAATTGATTAATTTATTTCGTTAGATCCATTTTAAATAAAACCCGGTTCTAAATTTCAGTTGGCGTCACACTATAGCTTAAGTTTAAACATTAGATCTTTTAAAGACAAATAAAACAGGACACTAAATTAAAAGGCCGTTCTTTAAATTAACACTTAATTTATTTACAATAAGATTGAAATTACGTTAAATACTAAAGATATACATGATTACTTAACTGAATAATTTCGGAGAGAGAGGAGTCATGACGGTGGTGCCCGGAGAGTCCCCTACTGCGGTATTTTGAGGGACATGTCAGACCAAGTCGGTGTGTGAAGGAGCCCCGAGAGAGTCAAAAAAGTGCCACAAATTCGGGGTGCATTAGCTTTTATTCCAAGGCGGTTTGCTCCTGTATTCTGGATCGGATTCTTTACAGTCATTCAATCAGTTTTCTGATTGGTCCAGGAGTCAGCGGAAGGATATCCTCTCGCGGTCAGTGTCATCTCCCAAGCGCGGGAAATTCCCAAAACACGCCATACCATGATGTATTTATGGGTACATTGCCTTCTTCAGGCGTGGGAACGCGTCACCCTTTTCGGTGGGGTGAGAGGCGCTCCCAGAAATTCCTTTTCTTGTAAACAACAGGGCAGATATAAAAATTACAGTTGCAATCCCTAGGGACCGGCGACCTCCCATCACTCCTCCCCTCTTTCAGATTAACAAAACTAGAATGAATGGAAAACAAAAATTTCAGTAAGTAAATGTAAATAATGTCTATATCAAAGTCCAAAAATTCACAGGCTCCTGGTTCACGAGCGGCTGTCCACGTCCTGATGGTAGAGAAAAAAAATTGTCTGGAGCGTCGTAATCTCACTAACAGCCATTCGTATTCCTGTGCTGTTTGAATCCTGTGGGGGTTCTGTCCATACTCTTCTATGGTGTCCACAGCTCAATCATCGCTTCCATATTTCTAAAGAAATCTGCTAAACTGCAAAAAATAAAAAAAAAAAACTTTGTCTCCCAGGGAAACCATATTAGTAATGAAACAACAATTATCAGAAAAAAAATTTAACTTGGCCCTTTGTGACCGCCGTCGAAAACTCCAAGCACCAACCTCCAACTCCTCTCACCACTCATAAAATAAAAATAAGAATGTTAAAAAGATACAATCAATTTCTGAAGTTCCTACCCAATTCCGTGAGGGAAAACCAAATTAGCTATCAACAACTACAATGACGTTAATGTACGAAGAGAAGAAAAAAAATTTCACTGAATGGATCACCCAAACAATTCACAAAGACATCAGACACAGACTGACAAATAGAAATAATTAAACAATCACAAAGAATCGTGTGCCGCTAAATAATAAAAAAAAATTAAGACAAATAACACGTAAAAAAATTCAAAATTTGCGTATCTAACAACTGCGCAACTCACAATAACAACACTTAGGAGTATTGAACAGAATACATTGATAAGAAATAAATGCTAGTGAAAACATTTACATACAATTCAAGCGTGGCACCCAGAAACAGACACCTCATAATCGTTTAACATCGAAATCTTGACACGACTAATGTGAAGTGAATGTCCAGACCACTCAAAAAAAAATACTAGCAGAACTCTTCGCATACTCAAAGCATAAGAAATTTCAATGGTTCACTAAGAGCATTGATAACAATATTTAATGAAAATAATTAAGTAAAAGTAAAAAAAAATTAGAGATTGAAACGATGGGTGTGCATAAGTGGAGAGAAAAAAAAATTGTAACTTCGTAGAATGCTTAATAGCCTAAGAAATTAAAAAAATTCACTACAAGCATTGGTTACAAATGAAAGTTTAAAAAAAAATTAACGTAATTAATTAAGATTTGCAAATTAAAATTCTATAAATTAACGAATCGTATAAATGATAAAAAAATATTTAAAAACCTGTAAGAATGCTGAGTAGCCTAAGGAATTTTAAAAGAAAACTTCACTACGAGCATTGGTTACAAATGAAATTACGAAAAAAAAATTACTGCAATTAAATTTAGAATTGCAAACTATGAGTGCGCATGTGATCAGTATGCACCCCCAAAGTGTACAAAAGCAAAACAAATAAAACATAACATCCCATTTCCTGCGATATGACGATCGCCGGCAACCGCCAACACAAGAAACAGAGTGCAGAATTAAGACTAATAAAAAAAATAGCAAATCCGATTGTAAAAAAAAATTAACTATATCGATTAATATTGTTTAAAAAAAATTTTAAGGAGAAAAAAAAATTCTTCCACATTCATTACATTTGAATTTCCATTTGAGAAATGAATTCCAGAAATCACAAGTGCAGTTGAAAATTTCAGAGAAAAAAAAATTAAAACATAAAATTGATATGCAACCCAAGTCATATGAGGCGATACATATAGAGTAAAGTAATTTAACTAAAAGAAAATTATTGCAAGTGTTACACAAAATTAAACATAGTTTCCAATATATAAAAAAAAATATCGCTTAACTAATCAACATAACTTTTTAACAATCCTCGTAATACAATGTATCCACAAGTCCAAATAATATATATAAAAAAAAAACTAAAATTGTTTCACTATACGCGCAACAAAGATACAAACACGAAAAAAAAACAAGATCCTCGATTTACAATAATGCCGCTAACTCAATTAATCGAAAATCCTCTAACTAATGACTCAAATACAATTCTATAACACCAACCCAAAATTCTCAGTAACCTTAAAATGATTCCTCGATAATCCAAAATTGCCTTTACCTCCGATCGTTCACATTTGAAGCCTGAATAACACTAACTAAACTTATCTGCAACTTCCAAATAATCAATCAATTACTCCACAATACCATTAACTAATACCATCTATGCTAATCAACTTATTTACAAAAATCTCACATACTCAATAACACTAACTAAAATTATCTGCACCTTCCAAATAATCAATCAACTTCTCCACAATACCATTAACTAAAACCATCTATGGTCATCAACTTATTTACTCGAAACCGTACCAAATCGTTAACTCAAATTACCCTATCTACATCAAAACAACTTCCTCAATTATACCGTATAATTATATCAACTCAATTTCCCTTGCCCAAAATCCTTAAATCAAAACATCCTTCAGTACATCAAACAGTTTTATCCAATAAACCATGACTTTTTTTTCAATTCAATTATCCATTTCCATAAAAAAACAACTATCGAATAAACGTACACTTTGAACACAAACTTATCTATCTCCATGAAAAAAAACTTTCCCAACCATTCAACAAATTCATCAGTGCAAACTTTATCTATCTCCTTCAAATAACTGTCTCAAATATTCCACGAAATCCCTATAACTCAAACTTATCTAACTCCTTACAAGTAGTGAAACAACAACAACAACAACAAAAAAAAAATTCACACCCAATCCTCTTCCAACAGTTTCAAATTCTCATAGCAACAACGTTAGCATCCTACGTAAAAACAGGAAAACAAGGGGGGGGGGAGAAAAAGAAACGAACACCCATTGGAAAAAAATTTTGATCAATCTCTTATATCTGTCGCAACAGCAGTGGGGGAGGATTTCCCCTAGGGCGCCAAGAGTCCGACATCCAAAAATTCCACCCCTGCATTATGCTGCCCGCGGGGAGGAGAGTCCCTGCGACAAGGAGTAACCAAGAAACAGAAATTCCAATCAACAGTGTCCCGCCCTAGACCGGATGGCGTGCGGGGGGATTACGGACGAAAAAGGGTGCGGACAAAAGCTCTCCCCACGTTTTCGAAACGAATGGACGAAACATTTTCAAAACCATTAGCTTACCAACAACAACAACAAAAAACTTTTTACCAAATAACAAGCAGAACTACGTATTAAAATCCAGAACAAAAAAAAAATTGAATCAACATCAACACTCGGCTAAATAATCTACCCACGCGATAAGATAAATCAACACATGTAAGCCTAGCATCAACGACAAAAAAAATTACCATTTTGATAGACCAAACGTTAAAATGCCTAGTAAGTTTAACACACAAGCGAGACACAATTATTGACTGCACATTAATTTAACAACCACAATTAATCTAAACCAACAGAAATACCATCTCGACAAACAAGACCTTTAATTCCTAGTACAGTTTAGCACACAAGCGAGACACAATTATTGACTGCACATTAATTTAACAACCACAATATTAATCTAAATCCCTGAATAAACCACAACAAAAAAAAAATTCCAAATCTATAGCAAAACAAACAACGCAGAAAATAGAAGAGCATTAAAACACCTAACGGAAACACCCGAAAATTTTAAGTCAGAGTTAGCAATCATCTCACATAAAAAAAAAAAAAAAAAAATGCGCGAGAAAATTTTTTTATTAAAGTTTCAACCTAATATCTTATAGAAAATATTCAAACAACCATCTCTATCCATATCTTAACAAGCATAAATTCCAATGTTATCATCATTTAGTAATACACAACCACTTAAAATTGATACACCAACAAAATTTAGCAATAAATTAATTCTAACAAAATGCCGTTACCAAAAAAAATTAATCTTCTATGCAAAATCAAAATTTAACCAGAAAGTACAGTTATACACAATCAAATCATCATAAAATAAACTGTACAATACCTTTTGTAAGAGAAAAAAATTAAATTTACTAGATAATAATCACAACACAGATTATGTAATAGATGAGAAAAAAAATTTCAAATATGTATGTATCGCAATAACATTCAAATTTCATGACAGGTGTCCAGAGACCCCGAAATTTGACTTTTGTCGCAAACATAAATTAAAGTTTAAAATTACTAAAATTAAAAATTGACGTACGTACATCATTATCATTGAATAACACTTGCATTACACAAAATTTATTTAATATATTGCACAAAACACACAGCATAAAATTATTTTATCTAGACTTAAAATTGATATTAACCACAAACAACACTGTCATTTAAGCATAAAATCAAGACATAAAACAAACTGCATAAAAAAATTGAACTGGAATTCATTAAATAACAGGAAATCATTAAATAAATGAGTACAAAATTTGATGTAACAAAAAAAAAAACATAAAACATAACATGAAACAAGGTGCAACTATGAGACAGGTACCATTCAATGCGTGCTCTCGAAATGACGAAGCGTAAAATTGTAAAAAAAAAAAATTAAGTCTCCCTCAAATATTTTAGCGCGGAAATGTATTAACGAGCCGAATTACCTGCGCGAGCCCTTAAATCATACCGTGGACTTGGAACAATACTCTTAACCTCCGTCTCGTCTGGTTGCAATTGATCCAAATTTTTCAAGTGCAAATATGAAAATCTCTTAATAAATGGAATCATCCGATTGACATGCGTGTTAAATCTTTTCCTCAATTGTTCTACATGTTGCACCCTATAATTGACATTAGAAAAACGCTCTATCACTCTGTAAGGACCTTCGAACTTAGGTCTGAGTTTTGGAGATAAATTAGATTTAATGTTAGGCGTCTTTATAAAACACAAGGACCCGATTTTGTAATCGTAATGATGTTGTTTTGTCGCTCTCGTACTCAATTCAACATGTGATGCCTCCTGATCCTTTAGATTATTTAAAACTTTATTGAAAGTATGCTCCAAAGACGGTAAAAGTTTCTCGACATATTCATACTTATTTTGTGGTGTATCAGAATTCTTTTCGTAAGTGTAAGATAATCGAATATCTCTGCCATGTTCTAAGAAAAAGGGAGATGTGTATGTAGCTTCATGGATCGCTGAATTTAATGGTAACATGGTGTGCGGGAGTTGCTCATCCCAATCGTTTGTGTTTTGTGAAATTGATGCAAGGATATTGGCTAGCGATTGATTGGGTTTCTCTACCCTACCGTTGACGTGAGCGGAATAACTTGATATGTGCCTTTTGTGAATACCCATGACTCTGCAAAATTCAACAAATTCGGAACTCTTAAAATATGTAGCGTTATCTACGACTAATTTATGTGGGCAACCCCTGTGTACAATGTAATTATCAAAGAAAGCTTTTTGAAATCATTACTGGATCTAATATCCGGAAGTGGAACAATGTGAATATATTTTGTGAATGCATCTATTATAGATAAAACATAGCTATATATATTACCTTTAAGCGTGGTTTTTAAGGGACCGAAAATATCCATATGACACGTTTCTCCTGGTTCAGTACTTTGTTCAACAAGTTGGTGGGGCGCCGGGGAATTTTAAAAGCGTTTTCGAGATAAGCATATGGTACAAGAACGAACAAAATTTTTAGTATCTTTATACATATTGTGCCAAAAGAAGTTCTCGCTGAGTCGATGATAAGTTTTAAAAAATTTAAGATGTCCTCCATATTCTGAATGAACTGATTCGAGAATTTTAGCTTTTAGACAATGTGGAATGCAAACCTGCTTTCTAGTGGTGTTAGACCTGGGTGATCTCGAGGGGCGCTTGGACAAATGACATAACAAACCTTCCCCATTGATAAAATAGTTGCTGATTTGTGGGCTAACGTCATTTTGATCAATTTTTTGTATGATAGTGCTTAAAACAGAATTTTCGCGCTGCATATTAATAAGATCTTTAGAGTCCGGTAAAGCTATTGTGATGTTGTTAATATAACGAGAAAGATGATCTGCGACTGAATTTAAGGATCCCCTGATGTAGTGTATGTCGTAATTAAATTCTTCCAGAGCCAATTTCCAACGCAAAATTTTGGAAGAGGGATTTTTATTAGAAAGAAATCCTGCGAGAGGCTTATGATCGGTAAAAACCTTAAATTTTCTGCCTAACAAGAAAGGTCTAAAAAAATTTAATGCTGTATATATCACGAAAAATTCTAAAACCGTTGCGTTATATTTAGATTGTGATGGATTTAATTTCTTAGAAAAAAAATATAAAGGTTTGACTTCAGAGTTAGGATATTTTTGTTCTAAAACTGCCCCTATGCCGCGAGAAGAAGCGTCCGTTGTTATTTGTAACTCTGCGCTCTGATCAGGTAGTGCCAAGACCGGTGGATTCAATATGGCTTTCTTAATATCATCAAATGCCTCCTGCGTTTCGGATGTCCATTCAAATGGAGTGTCTTTTCTCAATAGATTCGTTAAGGGAAGTGCGCTTTTTGCGAAATTCTTGATATATCTCCTATAAAAATTACAGCACCCTAAGAACGATTTAATTTGTTTTTGATCCTTTGGAACTGGAAATTCGTTAATTGATACGGACTTATCTTTATCTATAAGAATGCCTTCCGGCGTTACCACAAACCCTAGAAATTTACAACTTTTTGTTAAAAACTGGCATTTACTCGGATTAAATTTTAAGTGAATTCTTTCAAAGCGTTCAAAAACCTTACCCAGTAGTTCAAAATGTTCATCTATAGTTTTAGTGAATAAAAATAATGTCATCTATATAAACCAAAGCTCCGTGGTGTAATAAATCTCCTAGGACCTCCTGTGCGATTGATTGAAAAGCTTTAGGCGAGTTTTTTAAATCGAAACATAATCTGTTAAATTGATATTTATCACCGTCGGGAGTAGAGAATGCCGTCTTATGCCTGTCCGCAAAGTGTAGTGGAATTTGATTAAATGCTGACTTCATGTCTAACGCCGAAAAATAGTTTGAACCTGAAATTTCATGTAAAATGTCGTCCAATGTTGGAATGACGAAGTCCTGAGTCAAAGTTATTTCGTTGAGTTTCCGAAAATCTAAAACTAGGCGCCATTTTTCTTTCTGTTTGACAAACAAGGCCGGAGTATTATACTGAAAATTAGATTTCGAAATAATCCCCGCCTTTTCTAAATCTGTTATTTGACGTCGAAATTCGTTTCTTAAGTTGAATGGAATCTTATAAATTGGACATTTAATGGGATAATCATGTTGTAAACTGATTCTGTGATGCTCCGTAGCGGCTGCGGATAATTCTACCGTAGAGCGAGCGAAAGCACTTTTGTGCGAAATTAAGAGTTGAAATAATCTGCTTCTGATTTTACTGTCCAAACCTGAAAGGTTGAAATCTTTCTCCGTGAGTGGGGGTAAAATATCTTGAGAAACGGAAAATCAGAAGAAAAGTCTTCGTAATTATTGACTGTAATTATTTTCATGTTTTTGTTAAGGGTGATTATGTTATCTGAATCGTTTCTAATTTCTAAGATGGTGTCATTTGTCTGTGGATCAATTTTAATTTGCGAATTGGTTAAATGAATGTTTTTATTTTGTAGCTTTGCTGAACTCTGAATAGTGGCCAATGACGTCGAATTAGGTAGTGTTTCAACATGTATGCGAACATTTGTGACCGAATGGGGACCCACACACGTTTTGTGTTTTAAAAATCCATTTATAAAGTTACTCTGTACCACACGCGTGGGGAGTGAATAATGAATAAGCGGAATTGAAAAATTATTAATTAATAAACGGTTTTTACCTATATCTAAAACTGCATCCCATACTTTCAAAAAATCGTATCCCAAAATAGCGCAATAATTATCGTTAATCTCTTGCTTTGTTATAAAAAAAATATGTTGAAATTGAAATTCCCCCAATGACAATTGTATTTCATAGCAACCGATAATTTCTACCGTGTCTCCGCTTACAGCTTTAATCTGAATTGAAACATTAAATTCCTAAAGTTATCATTTTTTATTTTAGTGAAAAAGAATTAGACATTAAAGATACGGATGCACCTGTGTCAATTAAAATTCTAAACTTGTGATGTTTAACGTTAGCCTTTATTATTGGTAGATCAAATATATTGTCTCGAGATTGAATAGGAGAAAACCGCTTCTCTACCAAATGAAAAGAATCTACATACGGCTTTCTCCACGGGAGTTTAAAGTCTCATTCCTGCGATAACGTTGAAAACCCCTATTCACAGAATTTGTGTGTGACTCTCTCACCGAATGCCTGGGGGCTGCGTAATTGTCGCGGAGAGCAGACTCTCTGAAATGTACATGTCTCCTCCCTCTGGCCCCGGGTTACTTGAAAAAGAATACTCGCTGGCGGCGTTTCTCCGGGGGGCTGGTAACGGGCAGCGCGTTCGTCCCTCTGTTTCTTTCTACATTCTGCCTGTTATGTCCTTGAATTCCACAATAAAAGCACTTTAAAATGTTCTCCCTTCTGTTAAAATAGTTCCCCCCTGATTTACGAGCTGTAACTGCACTGGCCTCTTGTAGACGGCCGACCCTTAAATTGATTTCTTCTAATCTATCCGCCAATGCTGAAAGAACTGTATTTTCCGATTGTGCAGACGACAAACCTGATCTCTCTTCGCTCGCTATTTGGTTCAATTTCATGTTCTGCTCTTTTTTAAAAAGGCCGCATTGATTGATTCGTCTAAATTCAAAGGATCGCGAGAAAGAACAAATCGGCGGATGTCATTTCTTAAACCACTTATGAACCGAGATTGTAACAATTGGTCATTCGCATTTCTCACCGCGGTATTTTGAGCCGAATTCCCTGACTGGAAAATCTGTGTTCCCAGTTTATTGATGCGTGCTGCGAATTCCTGTACGCTCTCAGAAGGACTCTGGATACATGATGAAAATAACTGGAGACGCGTTCATAAAGGTACAGCTTTCTCGAATCTTCCAATAAGAATTCTTGCGATATCGTTATATTCTGTCAATTGACTGTGGGTTGGGTCGGATAAAAAAAAATTCCTCAGCTATTCCCGCTAATTTTAATTTTAGAATTGTTACTTTCTCATCGTTTGACCACTTGCCTAAATTCGCAACATCGTTTATTTTTTCTAAGAACCTACGTATTCCTAACGATTCACCTCCGTCGTACATTGGAATTAGATCAATTAGATTACATTTCCCGGACGCCGTTTGCGTCATTAGGGGGTCTGATTGTCGTGTACGTGGCATGTTTTTTAATTACTAGTTAAGACAAAATTTCTAGCGAGTTTAATTCACAACGAAAACCGTTAAATTGAAACAAAATTCAAGCACTCGTGCAAGGCAACAGAAATTCATGAACTCTTAAATTTAAATGAAACTTTTAACTAATCGGCTCTCGCGTAAATACATGCATAGAGAAAAAAAAATTCACATCAATATTAAAAAGAAAAAAAAATTAAAGAGCACCAGTACCTGCGTCCTCTCTGCACCTTGGACTCCCTGACTCTCTTCCTCACACCAAAACTGCAAGAAAAAATTCACAGTATCAAATTACATAAAACATAGTGGCACACGAGATGAAAATTTGTCGTGATGATCCATTAAGAAACGTTTACAATATCAAGGATGTAAAAAAAATTCAAATAATGGTACAAAGAAAAAAAAATTTAACATCCTGGTCACTGCACCAGATAATGCGACGACGGATTAACTTAAGTTAAATTGATTAATTTATTTCGTTAGATCCATTTTAAATAAAACCCGGTTCTAAATTTCAGTTGGTGTCACACTATAGCTTAAGTTTAAACATTAGATCTTTTAAAGACAAATAAAACAGGACACTAAATTAAAAGGCCGTTCTTTAAATTAACACTTAATTTATTTACAATAAGATTGAAATTACGTTAAATACTAAAGATATACATGATTACTTAAGGGGTCATAGGACCCTTAACAGATATCCGTGCACTTGAAGAAAACATCCTTCTTCTAACCAGTGTAACTTAGCAATAAAACAAAACAATATTTTGAAATTTTTACCACATAATAATCATATATATTTACATTATTTCTCAAATTTTCTGAAAATTTGAGAAATATTAAAAAAGTTATTAAGAAATAAAATTTGGTCAATTTTTCAAAAATATGAAAATTAGCATTTTACAGCGCGCAGAAATCTGAAGAGCAGAATTGATCAAAATTCACAAAATTAATTTTATTTGATATAAAAATGTTCTTTTTTGAACTTATACACACTTTTAAAGCATTTAGAGAACAAAAATATTTTTAAAATACAATTATGAAGAAAATTTTAAAATTTTATGAAAAAATTCAATTAAACACAAATAAAAAAAAATTATACAAAAATTTGTTCAAAACTTTTTGTATAAGTTATAAAAAACCTTATTTTGAACATGTGTAGGAAATTTCATATTGATATGATGAATAGTTTTTGAAAAATTCTGCGCGCAAGGCAAAATTTTTCATTTTGAGAAAAATGAAGTTAAAGATAAAAAATAACAAAAAAGAAAATTAAACATACCAGTATGCTTTAAAAAGTCCCAGCAGCATAAATATTGTCCTCTGCAAGCTTGCATTGCTCAATTTGTTTGAGTATTTTAAGTTTTTTAGCTTTACGAGCTTAAAAGGAGGTTTTAGAAGCTTGTCTCTTAGCCGCTGACTTGCGCACTTTGTCAATATTTACACAATTCAAAACACATTTGTTTTATTTATTTTTAAATTCAAAGCACGCATCAGATCAATTATGTTCTTACTTCCATCATTGTATTCACATGCAGCTATAAATGCAGCTATTTTTGTGACATTAATTCCTGATAAAATCAATTTCGGGCTATACTTCCAAATCAGTAAATTCAATGACTCATTAGCATTTTGAGTTTTCCCCCCTAAACACCTTCTTAACAATTTCAAGTGTGATTAATCTTTAAAAACAGGTTTAATCACTTCAGAAACTGCTTTTGGTAAGGTGTTCTTGTGAGAAAATTCATTCACTGTATTGTTGTGAGCCGAAACATTGTACTTACACCAGCTATTTTTGCCTTTTGGGTAAAACCAATGTTTTGGCTCATCATCTGTGCTGGATGTATGAGCCCACACAGCAAGACAGCTTGCCTCATCTCATTCACATTATGGGAGTTGGCATGAATAGCATTGCCATAAAAAGTCGTCAATTTGCTTATAATAGCATCGGTTAGGCGACCTTTCCCACCAATTGTTTTCCCATCGGAAACCTTCTTTTCCCCCCAGTAAAGCTTTCAACTTCCGCAAGCGGTTACCCATTTGCTTTTAGACATGGCCACCACACTCTATTTTTACAATGGGAACACTATCCCCATATGGTTCTTTTTCAGCAATAGACAAAAATGTCTTTGAGTCACCATCACCTATGTATCGCTGATACTTTAATCCATGTTTTTGTTCTGATCGGAGAAAAATTTTCTGCATTCCGCAAACTTCCATTTTCCAGCAGATCCGCTATGGTTTTTCTGCAGAAAATGAGATGTTTAGCCAAAAAAGCACTATATTTTGGTCCAAGCTTTGGCCCTTTATCGGAGTCACATCCTTTGCAATAAGAGGACATGACTTCCATGTCGAGAACTTTCCCGCAGTCAGCTCCAATCAATGCACAGACTCCAATATGTGAAGTATGCCCACGGGTCTTCCAGGTCCCATCACTGTTAACTACAACAGAATTTACGGTGCGATCAATAATTTTTTCCTCAGCAGCATTTTTCTTCATCGATGCATTTGCAAGAGCTTCACTTATATCAGCTATCTTTGCATTTATTTTGTCGTAAGCTTTCTGAGACACTGGATTTGGCAAACACATAAGAGAACAAAACGTCTCGAGCGAAGACAATCCTTGGCCTATATAGCGCATGGCCAAAACAGACCGTCTGTTGATTTCAGGTATATTTTTTTTATACCAATCAATTCACAGGAATTAAGTTTTTTTCAATGCTACATTTTCTGCATGTGAACTGAAATATGGAAAATAATCCTACAGTGGATTTTTCACTCATTTTTATTTTGCCATAACACACAGAGCAACAAAGTAACTTTTCAATTTTTTGAAAATAATAAACTAATGTCGATTAGTCTATAACCTTGAAACTCAACTGAAACATCATTTTCGTAAGCTTCTGAAATCTTGTGTGCACTTGGCAATTTTTTCGCCGATGAACTTTTGTTTGGCGAAACATTTTCAAAAGAAATAATACTTTTTTCAGACAGAGATTTCTTCCGATACATGTTTCCTTGAAATCTTGGTCTCTTTCCGGATGAAGTTTTTTTTCAATGGAACATCCATGTTTAAAAGCTTTCAATAACAAATGAAAAATAATGCTAATCCAAAATCGAAATGTAAATAAACAATCCCGCTTGGATTAAACGAAGTTAAAAGTTGAGTTGTAGTTATGCTACTCCCGAAATCAATTTGATATTAGGTGTGACTCTTTTAATAAAACTAATCGGCGAAATATTAAAATGTTTGGAATGTGTTCTGACAGATGTCAAAAGTGGGCGTGGCAGATGCAAGTTTTTGTTTACGTGTTACTAGTTATTTCTCAATAACTTTGGAAGTTTTCACAGTATCAACAAAATTTTGGTTGCAAACTGCTCAGAAACGTTGAGGCTTTAACATACATTTTTTTCAAAAAATCGAAAAAAATGAAATTTAAGAGTCCTATGAGGCCTTAACTGAATAATTTCGGAGAGAGAGGAGTCATGACGGTGGTGCCCGGAGAGTTCCCTACTGCGGTATTTTGAGGGACATGTCAGACCAAGTCGGTGTGTGAAGGAGCCCCGAGAGAGTCAAAAAAGTGCCACAAATTCGGGGTGCATTAGCTTTTATTCCAAGGCGGTTTGCTCCTGTATTCTGGATCGGATTCTTTACAGTCATTCAATCAGTTTTTCTGATTGGTCTAGAGTCAGCGGAAGGATATCCTCTCGCGGTCAGTGTCATCTCCCAAGCGCGGGAAATTCCCAAAAAACACCCCATACCATGATGTATTTATGGGTACATTGCCTTCTTCCAGGCGTGGGAACGCGTCACCCTTTTCGGTGGGGTGAGAGGCGCTCCCAGAAATTCCTTTTCTTGTAAACAACAACAGGGCAGATATAAAAATTACAGTTGCAATCCCTAGGGACCGGTGACCCCCCATCAGTACTAATCTCTGATATTGGTATACTACGGATTTTTCTGCCAAATAGTTTTAAAATTTCGCCAAGTTGAGGGGATAACATTAGACTGGCCGCCTAAGATCTATTTGGCGCTATTTTAAAATTATGCCAAAAGCTAATAGCGTACCAATGCTGACTTATTAAATGTAGTTGGTTTTACTGTTAAAATGACTACATGAAACTTTCAAATATTAATTGATATATACTTAATACAATATATATAACACTTAATTTACTATTAATTATTAAAGTTCTGAAGCATATTTAGTTCAGTGTTTATTTTCTTTTGCCTGTGTTCTTTGATGTCTCGTATTGATACTAAAATGTTCTGCGTTAGATTAACTTCATAATATTTGGAAAAGTTCCAAATGATATTTTTTGCATTTTTTTCAAAAATAAACATAAAATTCACCAAAAGAAATGATATTTCGAATTAACTTCAAGATAAAATGAAATAGATTGCAACTTTTTTTTCATTACTTGTATTTTAATTTTTTTTTATACACATAGAAACATCATTTTTGTTGTACAGCATTGCCTTATTATACTAGGCAGTAACTACAACATTTTTAGAAAAATTTCACATATCAACACTATTATAACTGAGAAAACTAATACATTTAATTGTTTTCGATAATACATTTTCCAAAACAAATATCGCTGAAATGGACACACTTAATAGTTCAACAAATAAAATTTTTCTGAAATCGAGCAAATAATTTTAAGACGCATATATATATACAAATTAAATAGATATCTTTAAACAGTTATTCCATGACATAAAAACACAACTGTCCTAGTTCTGTTTCTAATCTGTTGTATTTTGCGTTTGGCTTCAGCACGTGATTTTGAATCCATTTAATGTCTAATTGTAAAATTGAACTCTTGAATTAATTAAATCAAATGAGTAATTTTATTACTAATTTGTATTTTTAACTAAAAATTCCTGTTAATCAAATAAATTTTGTGTTTATTTATTTTAAATATCTTATAAATGGTAATTTTTCCTATTAAATAGAATCAAGCCTCTCCAATGAAGGACTTACTTCTATATTGATTATATAAACCCCTTCTTAATCTGTGTAAATTTTCACTACTAAGTAAATTTACGAATTTCACAAAATTAGTAAATTTAGGAATATTAAAATTAAGTAATTTATTTATTTTTATTACTCTTTTCCGATTTCAAATTTGAAAATTACCACAACACAACACTTCTTTTAATAATATATTTACTTATATCTTGAAATTAATATTATGTGTTATTGTTATATCCTACCATTAGTCATATAAAAACAAGAAGATAATTTGTAAAAAATTATGGTATTGTATTGCATTCAAACCTATACGTAGTGTACATCATTTACATTATGTATTTCAACCTTAACATGTTTAAACAACTACAACACTGTCATATATATGTTCTATTTTTATTAATATATTATACAGACATCATATATTTTTTAAGGAAAAAACACATTCAGCACGAATCTAAATGATTTTCTATCTAATTTATTCGTATTTTCAATTATTTCATCTTGAAGCTTGCTATCTTATAAAGTTTCCATTCATCTAAATAATGTACTTGTATAATATTTATACTTGAAAAATCCATCATAACAGTTCAAATATTATGTTTACTAATATTTTATCTTTATTCTTACATAAGATTAGATTTTATTCGATACAGAACATAATTTGATAATGTATCGAATTCCTTTCTTTAAAAAATAATCGGATGAAACTCAAATAAAATTTTGAAGGAAATGCTTGCATTTATAGTTAATCATGAAACAGAAGAAAGGAAAGTGTGCAGTGATAAAAAAAACTTGAGGGAAAATTTTAAGTAAGGAAAAAAAGAATGATATTTGTTTTTGTGCTGTAACTTAAAATAACAATTTGATCGATCGATTAAAACAATGACAGATTCAGAATATAAATATTTTGAAAATTAATAATAAAGTAGCCACAACGTCTCTTTTCGTTGCACAGTTTTTTGATGAAACATTTTTCAGGATTTAAAAAAAATTCAAAACAATAATAACATATAAATACACAACTTTTACACTTCATATTTGTCCTTTTGCAAATCAAAATCACCCGATCGATACATGCAATTTCGAAGAACAAAATGGTGCTTAAATTTATTAAATCCTGGATTTCAGAATTAAAAAGAAAAAACTTTAAACTATCATTAAAATAGTACTAAAGCAATTTATTAATTAAATTTATTTAAATCCCTTAAAATTCACGCAGTTTTTCTACTTTTTTTAAAGCGACAATTCTGTGTGATTTAAATAATACTTGCAGAATCTTTGTTTAAATTCTTACATTCTTGCCTTATCCTTCTTATTATTTCGTTATTTTTTTTGAATATTTAGAATAAATAAAAACACACTTAAGGATTTTCATTCTATCTCATTCCAGTAACATTTTTAAAATAACTGGTGTTTTATTTCAATTCCAAATTCCATTTTTAATTACTTTACTGCTAATTTTACAAAATTAGAGATTCGACATTTGAATAAATCTGATTGTAGAAAAAAACACATTTCTAAAAGATTAAATTCGACTTGCAAAAACTGAAGTGCAAAAGTTTTACAATTTCTTTTTACATTTAAAGAAATGTGTGATTCAAACTTCGAATAATCTCAAGATTTGAAGGCTAACATAAACCAAAGTTACTATTAGAAAACATAACATCTCATCTGTAACACAAGCATTTTAAAAGTCATACAGGTCATTATCATCATCTAATAAAACACACAATAAAGTAATGATGAAATATTTTCTAATTATAGTGATTAGAGCTTTCGAGTTATGTACAATACAAAATGCTATTGGATTTTATTTGTTGTTATTCTACTCGTACCATTTTAGAAATAAGCCTAAATATTTGTTACGGCAGAATAATACAATTTGTAGGTAAGTATAACCATTTTTATAATTGTTTGTCAGAGCGTACTATATCTGATTCTTGTGTTGAAGTCAGTGACGTAATTTTTATTCCGAAGAAAAGGACGCATAGGAGAAAGAAAACTAAAAATATGAAAATATCAAAATGCTGATCTGAACGTGAAGAATCGGACTGTAAATTAGTTTCAACGCCATTAATCTCTTCGGAAAACTTAGTGACATTTATGATGTGCATCGTGGCTGATTAGTACCCCTAAAGTAAGTTTATTATTGCTTTGAATTTAGAACTTCCCGAAAAACAAGGTATAAATTGGATGCTGTGTAATTTTCAAACGTTAGGTTTTTGTCCAACTTTTGAGTTACTGTTTGCTTTTGAACTATTCTTTTAATTGGAATAACTATATTTATTCCAAAAATAATTAATATTATGGAATTCGATAAAGATAAAACTGATTCTTCAATATATAAAAGTTTAATTTCGAATTTTGTGAATTATAATGTCTCTTACAAACACATTGTATTTAGTTTTTTATTTTATTATTTTGAGATTAATTTTGAGGCCAATGATTACTTTATTTTATTACGCATTCAGAGAAGGAAATAATCTATTTTAAACCTCTCGTGCTTTTCAATACAGAGCATTAAGAACATACGGCAATTTATTGCAACTAATTGAAAAGTCTTGCAGAAATGTTCACCACTATAAATTTTTAGGAATTATAGAATTGACATTTACTCGCAATTAGTTGTAGTCGCACCAATCCTTGAAGTCTTCCAGCAGATTTGATTAATGTTGAGAAGTTTTTCCTTTGGATGTCTCTTCGACCTTTGTACCTATAATTTAGAACCGAACTGTAAATGTATAATCTGAAACAAAACTAAAAATTATAAAAATAAGCTATTCATAATAAATATAACAAAACTAACTGAGGTTAGAGATTCCCTAAAAAAATAAAAATACAACTTAGAAGTTTTAAGAGATGTAACTCCCTCCTTTAAAATTAAGGTTTGTAATTTTTTTAAGTATTTAAGTTTCATTTCCGCAATTGTTAACTGTATTAGTGACTATTTAGATCTCTTTTAAGAATGTATTTTCAAACAAAATTGGAAGCTCATTGTCTAATAAAAGTAGAAACGGTAGATGATTAATAAAAGTTTGTGTAACTATTCGTAATGTGTCATTAAAACTTAGAATTCTGTTAAAAAATACACAATTTTTCACTTAAAAAGGCAAATTAAAAAAATTGACTTTGAATTTCTATATGGGAAAGTAAATACTGTATGAACTGAACTGAATGAATGTAATCAGAATAACTGTTGTCTCGAAAAAAATATTTCCGAATTTAACTGATAATTTCTTTTAAAGTCAAATACTCCGAGAAGATCAAGGATTGTTGCTACTTTTTATGATAATATTCTCACATATCAGTTTTTTAAATAATGTTCCAAATATTAATTTTAACAATAGAACCTCTAATACGTATTTAATTTCCATAGTCCTGACTCAAACCGTATTATAATCTAGACTCCATGTCACTTTATATTACCTCTGTGTATTATATATGCCACTAGGACTATATTTGTATTGAACAATGTTAATCCTCCATTAATTTAACCTCGGCAATTTAAACATTTTAAATTCACTTTATATCAAAGGATAGAAGGTGAAGATTTTGCTTATGGATCCTCCTTTTCTTAAATTTTTAGCAATGCCGCAAATTTAATTAAATCGAATGTTCCATTGCTTGTTACGGTATAAATATATATATTTTTGATGAGGAGGATTTATGTCCTTAATTCTGTGAGTGGTACACGTATCCCTAGTAGTCCAGGAGGAATTTTTTTCTGCTTCGGCAGTCTTGATAAAAAAAAAATCATTTTAAACAAATATAGTAGTTTCGAAAAAATCAATCCAAAATCATCCCACAAAGTACATTCTTTTATCTTAACGTTTCATAATACTTAAAATTCAAAATTTTTGCAAGAAAATTCTACCAGACTTGGTGATGTATCCCTAGATTCTTTTATATATCTAAATTTCTGATGCAGCTATGGCTAAAGATAGGAGTAAAAATCTGGCCCTTCGCTGCGATGAATTTCAAGGACCTTGATTTGATGTTACTGTCGATCAGGTGGCATAAGGAACAATAACAAATTTCTGATGTAAAAAACCCCAATTATTATTCTACTATAAACTCCATGGACAGCAATGTTGTAATGTGTGTTACTCTAAAACAGGGGTTGGCAACCTATGGTACGCAGTACAATTCTCAATGGCACTCTGCCCTATTCTACAAATTAGTCAATTTTTGAGTGGATGTAAGTTGATAAATTTGTAATTGACGTTATTTGATACACATCTTCAGAATTATGGACATTTGTGGAAGTATGAAAATATCTGAAAGATAAATTTGCAGCTATTTTGTAAATTATCGAATGTCATTGCTGGAGAGATTTAATTGTTTGAAGCAAGAAAATTACATATACTCTGATATTTTTGCTTTTGGTTCTACACATCATAAAGAAATCTTTTCACATCTAGAAAATATTTCGTGTCCACAAAGAAATTGTTTAAGCTCAACGAAACAAAGAAAGCTCAGATACGCCAAATTGAAAGACACACTTGGTACCCCTGAGTTTGTGATATGAAAGTTGAGTGGCGCAAGCACTAGGTTCACATTCAAATTTTGATTTGTCATTTTATTTAACTATAATGAAGGGAAATACTTATATTTTATGCTGTCGATTTCTTATTTTAATATGTTAAAAAATACGTAATATACGTAAATTTTTTTTTTTTGAAGAAACAGTTATGTTTTATGCTGTTTATTTTTATGTTAAGAAATATCTTTAAATGATGCAAAGTTAATATATGATAAAACTGTAAATATCTATATTATTGACCTCTATTCTCTAATTCTGCCTGCATTATCGTGGTAATCGAATTGTTTCAAAAATGTCCTACTGTGTGGCAATCTGAATCATATTGGTAGATTGGTTTGGCACACCACAGCTGAAAGGTTGCCAATCCTTGCTCTAGAATAACAACCATATTTTGTATTAAAATGCATGAACTCAGTAATGCTCAGTTTTTTCTTTCTATGTAAATGACTATGATATAAGTATTTTGAAGAATCGACAATACTTTGATACAACTTCAAAAATGGTCTTCGTAACTGATCTTTCCTTGTAAGAAAAGGATTAGAAGGATGCCACCGACCAGACACATATTCATGTCCCTTACTTTTAAAGAAAAAAAAATCAGAAAATAATGTTTGTGATGGATTGATCCATTCTTACATTAGACTTTTAGGATTTTTAAGTGCTAAATATTAATCTACCAACAATTATTTCGCCAACTGTAGGATTCAAAATGTTCTGTACGTAAATGCAAGCAGTTGATACGGAATAATTGAAAAACTGAAAGGGAAGAAAAAATACGTTAAGCCTTTTCTCTGAGATAAAAAAATTTGGAAATTTACTTGTATCTTGCTACATGTTCAGCTACGGCCTGCTTTGATATTATTGAATAATATGATGGTTTGCTGCTTGTCCAAGACTCTTGATTATTTTGATCACAATTTACCAATTGCTTTTGACTTCTGAGATGAGGAGTTGTTGGTGTCAGTAAGCGTTTAATTGCGAAACATGTCACACTGTATTTTATTTAATGATAATTTCCTTCACGTAATCACTTACCAGTGTGTATAAAATATTTGGAATGTCGCCAAGTTAACTATTCTTTTAAGAGAAAATTTTCCTCTCGAAATTGTTTTGTCATCCTTTGTAGTAATTATCATGGTATAACTTATATTTTGTCAAGGATTTTGCGTTCCGTTGACCTGCAATTGGCTAAATTCATCACGGTCGCATCATAAATGTAATCACCTGTTCTTCACTGAATTCAAAACTGACAGGAGACTTATAAATTTTTATTTACTTGTAAAATTTAGATAGAACTTCAAATTTGATAACTAGGTAAAGATATTCACAAATATTAAGATTCCTCAAAAAGTTTTTCAAAATTAAAAAAATAAATTGAATATGTGTAATTTTAAATCAAGTGCATTTTGTTTACCTATTTGCGTCATTATTGTTGACAAATATGTACTTTTTAAAAGAAAGTTTCAGTAAAAAGTAAAAGTTGGCAATAGCGAAGCGCACGAACTCATTGGCTGAGAACACGTGATCATTTATCATGTGCCTATGATGTCGCAGGAATTTATGACTAATTAACTGGAAACACAGGATTGCAGTTATCATGTGACTATGACATCACGGGAATTTAGACCATTAAAGCTCATTTCACAGCATAAACTCATTACGTTGTAGTAAACAAATAAGGAATTCCCTCCCAAATTTCCCGTAGTGCTCTGTGCATGGATTACTTTTTACAGAAAACGCATTATCAATTCTCTTGCTAAATTTTTTCCTCGCTAAGCTTAGAACTAATTGTTTACTATGGAAACCTGATTGTCAACTCACAACATTAATAACAAAGATATTAGCGAGACAATTTTTTCCTTACATAAATTCTTAAATTAAAAAGAATTTGTAAACCATGCTGTTCGTGTACCGCGTTAAACTAGATATTACTTTTTTTGTTCTCTTAACTGTACAGAAAAGTATGGAGTGATTGAACTAATTTATTCAGTTTTCTTGAATGTTCAGCTTATAGAGGTTCTACTGTAGTTAATTTTACCTTAACAGTCACTCGCTATAAGTTTCAATTTCATTCATAAACTATTACAAATGATTTATTACATAATAGTTTAACAATAATTCATTTGAAAATTTGTCTGCCGAAAACAATCTAAACTGGCTTTTGATTCTGCATAAGAAGATTGCAACATCTCTTTTAAAAAAGGTTCATCTACATTCAAATTTATTGTATTTATAAAATAAATTACTCACAAGATACAATTTTTAAGTAGTATGTATGCAAGCCTAACGACGCGAAATCAATATTAAATTCGAAGTTTTCATGAAAAATTACGCAGACTTAAGAGAACCTATTCTAAATAAAGAGTTATAAAAGTTTATTATTCATGTGACACATAAAAAGCACAAAAATGTAACATATTGGCAAATACTTTCTCTAAATATTACTTTCTTATGTTACCAGTAATATTTAGAAAATTCAAAGTGATTTGGGCTTATGTGGTTAACAATGATTTATTTCATTAATAAAAATAATTTTTCTATAAATTCTGTAAGCATAAATTCTAATTAAAGTAATTTTATTTCTTAATAAACACTTTGAATAATATAGAAATGATTAAATTTAAGATACTGAGTTAATGTATTACCATTAATTTGTATTTTTTAAAATATGAGTAATTTGTTTTCAGTCTTTTGCAAAGAAAACTAGTAATTCATCAAAAATTTTAAGAGTATTTACGATGAATCCCTATTTTCGAGAAGTTTGCAGGCATTTATATCTACCATTAAATAAAATTAAAAATTACTGTTGCAGCAATAATAATTTGACAACTTTGAAATGTTATACACAGTTGATCCTTTTAATCAATTAAATTCATAAAATTTTTAGTGACCTGAATTCTCATATAAGCATTAAAAGTAAAAAAAAATTAAATTAAAAAAATTCAGATAGAAGCAACTAAAACGAATAAATTACTTAACTGAGACTGTTCATATTGAATCTTAAATCTTCAAAAAAATCGTTTGGTAATTGTATTTATATAATTGTAATGCACTCGTTTAAAAAAATCGTTTGCTATTACGGTCTTACTGATAACTGTTTCCACAAATGATTTATGAAACAGAATTTGTGAAATATAATAATTCTACTACTGGTTTTTGCCTTGGAATATGTAGTTATAATTTTCTGATCGAAGACTAAAAGATTATTTTCTTTCGTTGAAGCAACATGAGGAGTCCATTTGATGTTGGGAAAAAGACGTGAATAACAAAGGTATATTTTTGATTATATTGCTACATGTTGTTATTTAAAACTGATATTTTTAAAAAATTTTAAAGCCAATTTGTTCTTTTTAACCTAACATATTAGTAATACCAATGCATTCTGAAAATGACCTAAATTACCTAATTATCTTTTACGAAAAAATTAGAAAATTTAATTACATTTTTAATTTAACTCAATTATGTCAGTAGGTGCAGGAAATACGCGTTTAAAAATTTTAAAAAGATTTCTTAGTACAAGAAAAATAACAGCGGAAATAACTACAGTTAATGCAAAGAAACCAACATATATTGTCATCATTTCAAGATTTTGTCACACTCTTTTCAAAAGCTATATAAAAGATGCTTTGTCACCAATTATTAAATTTATTACTAAAACATTCTAAATCAGGATTTTTATTCAAAGCAAACTATAATAATAGATAAATGTTATAATAATATAATATATTTGTACTAAAAAATGAGGTAGCTAAAATTAAAATAATACATTAAAATAAATCTATGCAAAAAAACTATATTATATGATATTAAAAAGTAAAAATTTGTAAAATTTCTTTATACTGTAAGCCTCTACGTTGGTAAATTTGCATATAACCTATTTGTAATTTAGTTTTAAAATAACTTGAACCACATTTTTTGAGGAATTATTTGAATCAATTACTACTAGAGAATTTAAATTTAATCTTCGTGAACTTCCATTTCAAATTCGGTAGGGTTTGCACGAACATTACGACTGATACTACCAATTATAAAATTGCATAAAATTACGAAAAGTATGAACAATACTATGAGTGCAATAATACTGAGATAAATAACCATATTAAAAGGCAAAACACTGTACTCAAATTTTGTTTCATTTGAGTGGAAAAACAACCCTGTAAAATAATACAACATAGTGATATAAAAATAATTAAATTATATTATACATGAAAGTGATTAATCAAGACAAACACTAACAATTAATTTGAAATATATAAATATATGTAAATTCAAATACCGCAACAATATAAAAATATATAATATTCCCTTTTATACATATACAGTTTATTTTGTTTGCAGAAGCATTAAAAAACACTATGAAGATATTTGTAACATTTTTTTTAAAAAGTCATTTTCTGCAATTAATTACTTTTAATCTATATTGCTATTAAATTTCTTTTACATCATTAAAATTATTTCGAGTTGGTTTTGTCTTAGAGGTCACGCGCGTTTCTGTATCTTCTTTATTAAATTTCTTCTTTGTTAAAGATTCAGAGTCTCTCTTTCTTGAAGAGTATCTTCTATTTTTTCAAGATTTCCAAATCATCTTCAAGCTGTCAAATGTTAATGTAACATTGAAATAACATTTTTAATAACATTTTTTTTTTGTAAAATACATAAAATTAAAGTAGATTTTTCGAGAATATTTACTTGATTTAGAAAATTTTATCAAAATTATGGGAAGGGGGATGTATTATTTTTTATTAAAATAATAGAATCAAGTAACAAAAAGCACGAGCAGAACATCTCGTTACGATATATGATATTATTTTAACTACACCAAAAAACTATTGAAATAGAATTCTGGGATAGGATTAAATAGCGTAATAAAAAATCCGCATTTCAACATTTATTTAAGAACGCGATAGTAATTGATTATTAAAAGAGGGCATAATCCCTTTTCGAAACACAATTCATAGTTATGTAAGTTTAAGCTACAAAAGTATACCATACATCTTAAAAGTATCGTTTAAAGAAGAGCTATTTAAAATACCACTGTTTTTATATATATAGTTGCTCATTTCAGAAACAATGTTTAAGGATTATTTATTACCCTTATTACACATACTCCATATTTTTAAATTTGATTTTGAAACGAAATATTTAAAATTAATATCTTATGCTTTATATTTAGCGCGAATTAATATATGCAAAATCTAATGAACAAAATTAGACTATAATTAAATTTTAAACATTGCTTATAAGGATTAAAAATTTATTTAAAATAAAGTTTTTGAAAGTTAAAATATGTTTTTTAAAATATTGGAATGTTAATTAAATTGATTATGAATGAGATGAAATGCATGCACATTTTATATATAATTTTATTTATAAAAATATTTAAAAATTGTTTTTACTCGATTTTTTTGTTTAATATTATACAAATGAGTTTAGATGAAATAAATAATGCACATTACAAAAATATAAAAAGGAAATTATGTGTATACAAAATATTAATTTTAGTTTAAAATAAATTGAATATGTATGTTTGAGAGATCATCACGAATAAAGAGAAAATAAATATTTAAGGAATAAAATTCTCAATGCACTTTAAAAAAAAATCCTCAACAGCTTTTGAGTCATATTCAATGAACAACACAACCTGATGAAATCATAAAATCAGTAAACGTTTTAAAATTATATACAACAATTATGATTAAACAAAAATTTGAAGGAAAGTAGGAAGAAGCCCAATGCCAGTAATTAAATCTAGTTATTTTTATTATTATTTTTTATTTTTGAGGTACACCACATTATTCAATATATAGATCAGGGGTGGTCAACCTTCTTGGGAAGAGTGCCATTATCTAATGAAAAATAATTATGCGTGCCACTTCTAATTTTTCGAACCAAAAAAAAGGATGAAAAGGTGAAAAATTGTTACTCATAGGCGTATTATGGGATTTTTATGCACATTTTTTAATGCAAGTTTACATATATAACTAGGGGAAAATTAAATAATACTGTCCATAAGGCAAAAGTACAACTACTTGGGTTTTATTGTTAATAAACTTTGTGTTTAGGCTCAATCTCTTGGACTAGGTATAAAATAAAAATGAGTAACTTGGAAAATATATTTAATTCTAAATAATTATAGTAAACAGAGAGAGTCAGTATTTTCTTCTTTTAAAATTGTAGTATTTTTTAATTAAGTCATCTATATTAGGAGTAGCTCTTGAAAATGCTAACAAAGTTACGCTGATGTATGTGTATATCAGTTAATTTTGAGCTGTATTTTGATTTTATATATTATATTCATAATAAAAGAAATTTCTTCACAAACATATGTTGATCTAAGCCTTCAACAATATCTGATAGCCAAATCATGTAAATTTGGAAAATTGATGTTGGTACAAATTTCCAAAATTTATTATATTTCGAATTACTTATATTTGAAATAAATTCCTTATCTTTGCTATTCTATGTAGTATGGTGTTTTAGGTCAACAACTTCCATTTGAATTTTAGGTAGGAAACAATTAACGTCACGCGAAGAAATTGAAAAAGGATTTTTTTCCCCATGAAAATCATGAAACCTAGCACTGAGTGAATCCTGCAAAAATGGATACTAAATTTTTAAATCTATCATAGCTCTGAGCACTATTAATTTTGCCAAGTAGTTCCTGCATTAATGGGAAATATATTAGTAATTTTTCTCTTCAAAATCGAAACAAAAAAAAAGCAAAACTTTGTTCACAAAAAAAGTTATACGACCAATTAGGGTAGGAAAAGTGCAATCTTTTACCTGTAACTTTAAATTTAAATTATTTAAATGTACCATAATATCAGTAAAAATAGCTAAATCCCGTAGATTTTGGATTTGTTCGCGGACACACGGGCGTTCTTGGGAATGAGCGAGCCGATTGGCTTGCAAAAGCTGCAACTAAGTGCAAAATTGACATTTACGTTAATATTCCTAAATCGTTTCACAAGATCACGAAAGAAAGAATGGCGAAGTCTTGGAACCAAGAATATCTTATTTCTAATAAAGGAAGCATAACAAAGAATTTTTTTCCCACCATTAATTAATGAGACTATCATGTCATCATTTTTACACTAACTACAAATTAACCCAATTTCTCACTGGTCATGGTAATTTCAAAAGCTACTTGAACAAATTTAATTTAGTTCCTTCATCTTCCTGTGACTGTAATATTGGTGGCGAGGAAAATGTATATATAGAACATGTAATCCTTCTGTGTTCCAAGTATGTCAGAGAAAGAAAGATCATAAGACTGGCGTTCAAGAGACTTAACATTAAATTGGCCACCGAATTTTCACCAACTTCTTCCACCAGAAATGCTTTCAAAAATTTCTGTAAATTTGTTGCAGCTGTTTGTAATTCTTCTTAACATCATTTTTTTAAATTTTTTTTATTTCCCTTGAATGTGTGTTTAATACTTACTTCTGTAAGCCCCGTGTGATACTTTGTGGTGCACGGGGATTTTATAATTGTTTTCAATAAAAAAAATCTTCATATTTTAGTAGCAAGAACTCACTGGGGAGTTCATTGTTTTCCTCCAGATATTTTAAAACATACTCTCTCAAATTCCAACATATCGCGAGCAAAAAAAAAAAAAAAAAACCCATTAGAAAGTCAGCTTATACGACAATGAAGGAGAATTATCTACAATATAATTTTCTATTGTAATTCAATTAAGTGTATTTAAAATAAATTTTAAGGGTTTTTTTTTGTCTGAGATAGCCACACATAAAAAAAATTGTAAAAACAAACTTAGTTATTATATATCATCTGTAAATATTTTTATTTTTCAGTAAATTTTTACGTGACATTGTTAAAACTCTGCTGTGCCATACTATGGCACGCGTGCCGCGAGTCGACCCTTCTTGATATAGATTTATAATAGAAAAGAAATAAATGTATTCTAACAGTATCTCTAAAACAATTTCGAAGAGAACATTTTTTATATCGCTGATTTTTGGTTGCGATGAAACAGTTGTATTTGATACCTAACCTCAGGGTTTCTTGCCTTTCAATTTTATAAATCAAGAATGATGCTGGTGAATATAAAACTTAGTTTATGTTAAACATGTGAGGAAGATATCATCAAAGAAATCGGCTTCCATTGTAAGCATGAAAATTAAGCACAAGTTTGAAGTAACTGATACTTGTATTCCAACTTTGGATTAAAGACTTAGTAACACCCAACGCGATTGAGGATTGATGGGGAAAAATACTATAAGATCAAGAAAATATTGGACTTTGAATTGGACTAGCGTAAAAAAAGCATAAAAAACAATAATGATTTTTTTTATATTCGAGTAATGAGTTCTTATTCACCCAACATAATTGTTTTTCTTCTAATACTGATGTAACTGAAGATAATTATATTAGTAAATTCTTTCATTTTTTCATGCTGCTTTAACTCGAATATAAATCATAACCACGTTAATATCTATTACTTCATTTGCGTTGAGTGGTAAAATGACAAGCAATATTATATTTTTAAGTGTGCCACTTTCGCGACGAATCAAACAAGATTTCGATCCATGTTTGTTTTTCACTATAAAATAGTCATCATCTAAATCGCTGTCGTTTCTTCGGATATTTTCTGCTTGGGAGACATGAAGAATAATTAAAACTCAGTTTCAGCCATAAAATGGTCGCTGCTTAGGCTGAGCTCACTACAGCGAACAAATTCTCGTTACTCCATTGTTATTTGCTATTACATAACAGTCACATATAGAAAAAAATATCTTGCAGATCGTACCCGTAAAACATCGACAGCAAAAAACATAGATTTGCTTGATTAATAGCATTTTCCGCTAAAATTGTAATAAAATTTTCTTAAATAATGACATTTCTTAGAAGACTGGGTCACTCAAAAAAGTCCGCCGGGCCCCATGCGGCCCGCTGGCTGCAAGTTGAGTATCGCTGGTTTAGAGCGTCTCTCGATTTGAATTCAATAACATTTAAAATAAATAAAAAATAAATAAATAAAATAAAAACAGGTTTCTGTAGGTTTAATTTTGTATCCTCTGATGTGTGAAAAAGCTTCAAAATACTTATTTAAGATCAGAAAACCTAATTAAGATAAACATAAAAATGTTTTGCAGACATCTGAAAAAAAAAGTGTTATTCTAGAAACCATTACTTTTTTTGAATGCAACTGTTTGCATTCAAATCGATGCATTGATACAGATTTCGGGAGAAAAGTAGTAATTCCGTAGTGACTTTCACGAATTCTAAATTGCCCTAAATGTAAATTTTTAGTTATAATTATTCTATTTTGTATTAAAAATCAGTAAATATTTCTTTTGAGTTTCTTTTTATCATACCTATTATTCAAAAATCTAGCCCCCATGAGTACATATGCAGTGATGTTCATCAAATTCACAGTTAGATAATAATATGATATATACGATACATTTTTTAGGCTTTGAAACGTAACGAATATAGTATATATTCGATATGTTTTAAAGAGATTTCCTAAATCTTTTTATTTTTATTCTGGTGAATAATTCTTGGACATTTTACGTTTGTATTTAAATTCAGTAATATATCCATCGAAATTAGGTTAAATATCAGTTTAATTGAAGATAAATTTCTTACAGTGAAGAAAATTAATTAATTTTTAAAGCAATAATTTTTACTTTTATTCTCTTGCAAACTAGTTTTGAAGATTTATATAAGAGGCAAAATATAGCTACAGTGATCGAAGACAATCTGACTAAAGGCGAAGTTCGGTGAAAAGTTAATGAGCAGTATTTTGGAATGAATTTTGAATAATAACATGACATTTTTTTTATTGTATTTTGCTATTTATTAAAGTCCACAAATCGACATAGTAAAGAGTACATAAAATTGATAAATAATTAAGTTATTTATCTCTAATAATTGTTAATAAGTTAAATAAAAACAATTGCTTTATTATGCTTACAAAGAACTATCTGGTACGAGATTTACTAAAATTAAGGTAATATTTGATTCGTTTAATTTTCTTAAATGTTGTATAGAAAACTTATTGATAACATTGTAGTATCTTAGTTATTATTATTTTTTTAGCTAATTCGGTTTTGATAGTTATAATGGCTAAGCTAAGGAAATGAATTATTGTAGACTATTGTATATATATATATATTCCAGTACTATTTTTTTAAAATTTTTATTTTTAATCACTTGAAAAAGTTCTTACTGCAAATACGTATATATGTATAAACGGATTAATCGAAAAGAAAAAATAAATGTTGCTGTTTTGAATTTTCAAAACTAATTAACGATACAACGCATTGGGTACGAGCGCCGTTCTCAACTCCATTGGCCCTGTCAGTACCTCGAATCTTTTATCTATTCAGGGCCCTATAATTCTTACCAGTGAAGATTAGATGCTGTTTCTTCCAAGCTTCTTCTGGTGTATAACCGTACATTAGTTCTATATGTATTTGCTGTCCAATACAATGGGAATTCGTAAAAAAAACCGTTGAAGCACGTTTGTTCATTTAGTTTAGTTTTTTTCCTTGATGTAATGAAGCTTTCGCGACGATTCTGCTTAACTCGTTCCTTCAGAACACTGCACGGTTTAATATCCTTACACATTTTCTAGTTATTCCTTCCCCCTTCCTATAGATAAAATATATTTAAAATTTTGTACAAAATTTTTTTGTTTATAATTTTTTTTCTGGAAAGCAATTACGAGATTTTGTAAAAGTAAAGAATCACGAGATTCTTCAACACGGATATTTTCTCCCACCTTAAGTAATTTATGATTCCATTCTATTTACGCTACTACTAAAATGTTTAATGAAATCTTGCTCTTTAATGCTTAAATAAAAATTAGAGATAATTTTTTTTACTCGTACTTGCCTCCAAAATTCTTCCTCTGTCAATTTCCAACTGAAATATTTGAAACAGATCTTCACAGGAAACCCCAAATATTCTCCCTCTTCGGAGGAAAAGCCTATCAAGGCACAACTGCGTTCCTTTTCTTCTTGAAACTATTCACACACAAAATTAAAGACATTCATTTTTAAATTAATTAAAACTATATTCATAGAATTATATGGATCACAGCTTTTTCATAAACATACATGGGACGAAAAATGGGTATTTTAAAATATATAAATAAAAATACTCAAAAAGAGTTGAAGTTAATTATGGAATATCATTCACATCACTTGGTAAAATGTTGTTCAACTAAAAAAACGCGAGACAAAAAAGAAAAAAAAAAGACTAATTAGCAAAAAATTTGCTTTGATGAAAATTTTAATTAAAAAACTATTTATCATTAAAAAATCTGATAAAGTTTTAGTTATCAACTATCTTTTGCATTAAGGAATTTATTTTTATTTCGTTTCAATTTTATAGATAAATACATTTTTTGTTTTTATCAAAATTAATTTTGTTTGTATTTTATTCCTCCCAAAAAATTCCTAATATATTTTGAAATCATATTTCCTATAACATAGTAAAATATATTACACGTAAATTATATATATGATTTATTTTGATACTTTTATTATAAAATATTCATCGTTGAAAAAGAAATTATAATTTTTTATTTTTCCTGTTCGAAAACATTATTTTACAGGTATTAAATCCCCTCCTCCTCCCCGTTATTGATGGAATTCAAAATCCATGATTCAAGTTTTTTACTTTGTGCTTAATATGAGAAAGAATTATACTAATTCATTTACTGTAAATTAAAATTTTTTTAAACTGTTATTTCTATTTTGTTTGAATTACTTAGCGACAATATTGATACAAGTTTTGCAAAATTATTGTAGTACTTATTTTGGTTACGGCTTTTAATAGAAACATAGCAAAAAATCATATATAATTGCATTTATTACTTTGGAAAAGTATGAAAAAATTTAACACTATTTTTAATTTTAAAATACATTCGAATTTGATTGTTTACTAACTTTAATATTTTTTCAATTATATTATTTAAGGATTTTTTTGTATGGACAATTATATTTGATGCCCACACAAGTTTAGAAACTTGAAATATCATTCTACAGTTTTAAAAAATATGAAAAGATTAAAACCAAATTTCATTAATGTTATACCAGTGTGTGTGTGTGTGTGTATTAATACTATTACAAAAATATTTCTTATAAATCCTAAATCGGTTTATCCTTTTACACTGAGACAGGAATATAATACGTAAAACTGAAATTAAATTGTAAGCAATTATATCAGAAAAGGAGTTTAAAGGAAAAGATTTTTCAGGAGTAGTCTACATAAATGGTAATATGGTACAAATTTTGAAAATCTCTGGATTATTTTAGTAAAATTTTAGTTTTCTTAATATTAAAAATTGTTAATAATTATTAAAATGATTTAATAATTTATAGATAATATTTAAAATCATTTAGTACTGAATAATATATACACAAAAAAATAAATTTTTCTTAACATAGACTGATAAAAATTACTCTGCACTTAATTGCTGATGGTACACATATATTTGTAGCATAAACCTTTTGTTTTATTATTGATAAAACGCAATTTTGTATTTTTTAAAAATTTTCTAACGACTAGATCTATTATGGAAAAGTATTTTTATGAATAAGTGGCTCTATATAGTTAAGGTATCAATATTCATATTTTCATATTTGTTCTGCTTATTCAGTTTTATGAAGACGTTTTTGAACAACAAACATTTTATAAGCTATATTAAAAGCTATACTTACTTTTTGGAAACTAGTTACGAGTTTAGTTTCAATGTACTGTTCTAAATCGTTTTGAAGGTGATAAAATTGGTAAAGGAGGCCAAAAGAGGAATGAAATTCACAGTCTTCAGCTTAAATGGATTGCGAAGCGCATGTGTAGTTGGTCAGCTATTAGTGAGGTTCCAATAGATTGTCAAGATTTACTAATCCTCTCTATCATTGGAGGACTGCTACCGTAACCATTCTTCTACATTGTTGATTTCTCCTGATACATATATGTTTCAGCTAAAGGGTTTTTTTGTATCTCTGAAAGGCAAGCTTTGGTAATCTGAAGTTATTCCTGCGACATCTTAAACTAAATTTCTAAAGCTTCCCTATGTGTTAGGACAATTAACTTAAAAGCTTTCATCCACCCCGGTCGTCTCTAGGCACAAGATTGTTGTTGATGCTTTAATCTGCTTTTTGTCAAACTAAAACAGTTTGTACTGATGTCGAAACTTGTGTCTTTCTTTATTTGTCTTAAAAGAAGATTTTGGAGATGAGTGAGTTGGCTTTCAAAAACTTCAGAATTGGCGCAATAGAAAACTGTGCGTCCTAAAGAACTCGATCCTTAAAGATTTCGTTGTGTTACTATGCTGCATTAAATACAGTTTTCTTTGGGGTGGTAGGGTAATAATTGGTGTTCTAATACCATATAATGGGAGAATATTGCATGGAATCTTTTGCATATTCACGCGATTGAAGTGAGTATATTTAGTTACTTTATTATAAGTTACGTAAACAAAAATCATTCTAATTTGAAGGCGGATATAATTTTTGCTCAAATACAGTATATTTATCATATTAACTATCTGAATTTCCTTCAAAGGTACGATTTTGCTCACCAAAATAACCCTCATGTTGCCTTAGTGCAGGGGTCAGCAAACCACGCTTTTGTATTGATGGCTGCAGCTCTCCAGCCTCCGGCCTCTATATATTGTTCAAAATAATAATTATATGTATATTAAAATTTATTATTTCCCTTTTCCTCTTAAAAATGATCCATTAAAAATTTACTTATTACGTATACATTTAAATTTGCACTCGTTGTAAGATACTATCGGGTGAGTGCGAAAGTTCTACCCGTTTATGGATATGCAAACTTACAACGGAACTGTCGACCCAGATGACGTTGTGATGTCCAAAATCGTCAGCCAATAAAACGTGTGGATGCTTAACATATAAATGTATTGTATCTCAAACAATTAATCATTTCAAAAGGTTCTCAGACGGTATAACATGGAAAGCGAGAAGTAATATATGAGACATTGTTTGTAGTATAAGTTCGATAAAAAGAGTACGACAATCGCAATATGTCGCAATGCTTGTCAAGTTTATGGAGATGATGCAATAGATGAAAGCACATGTCATCTATGGTTTCGTAAATTTAGGGAGGGAGACAGGAGCTTCCAAGATCAGACTGGGAGTAGACGGCCATCACACGTTGGAGATGATGAAATTGACCAAGCCATAAGGAACAACTCAAACCCAACCATGCAAGAATTATCGGAAATTTCAATGTACACCGGACAATGGTTAAGAGATGGCTGGTTAATTTAGATTTTACGAGAAAGGATCGTTGTTCCACATCACCTGACAGTTAAGCAACAGGATGACCAAATTGCCTTCTGTGTTTCCTTGCTTTCCAGGTAAAAAAAAAGGACTAATTCTCGACACGAATTTAAATGGGAGATGAGAAGTAGGTTATGTACCATAACGTAAAGCGTCGTAAGACTGCGTGTCACCCTTCTGATCCGTCTGAATAGAGTTCAAGAGCTGAACTTCATCCCCAAAAGACGTTATTGAATGTGTGATGGGATGTGCAGTGAATAATTCACTGGGAGGTCCTGCCACTCAACCGTACTACTAATGTTGCCTTCTACTGCCTACAGTTAGATAGGCTGCATTCAAATTTCGTAGCAAAGTGGCCAGGTTTCATCAATCGTGGCGGTGTTGTTCTTCATCACAATAATGGCTAACAGGCCACATATTGCTGTCATCACTTGCCAAAAGCTAATGGGCTTTGGAGTTGGGAGGTTTTACCCCACTTTTCCTATTCTCCTGACTTGTCACCAACTGACTATCACCTATTTGTGCGTTGAAATATTCCTTCAGGCAGAAAATCTTTGATGATCTTGATGCTGTGAAAAGTACTGTCCAAGATTTTTTTGAGTCGAAACCGACGTAATTTACCGCTTATCTCCTACCAGAAAAATGACAAGAGATCATAAATAACAATGGGGATTATGCACGATCATAGGTAATGTTCATTTTTCGCTTATTTGCTCTTCTTTATGGGTAATAAAAACGGGTAGAACTTGTGGACTTCCCTAATAGTTACTTCTGTATTAAACTTGTGAAGATCCCCTTGGATCTCACTTTGAGAACGAGAATAATTTGGAGTCAGATAAGAGCCAGTAGCCATTTTTATAAATAACTTTCTTTATTTGGTTATCTTTTCCAAATAGAATCAAAGACTTTTACTAACAAATATATCTAAATAGTTTTATGAGGTTTAAAAGGGACTTTCCTTTAAATATAAACTTAAATATTTTTAATGATTCAATTAATTAACAATTAGAATATCGATCACGCAGAGATTACCGCGATAAGAGATCCCAGAATTATATTCAATGATGTTCCTATTGAACATTTAACTTTAATCTCACTCCTAATACAAAACTTTAATTATAAATCAATATTTACCACACTGCAGCTCAGCTCTTCCTGAGATTTATCCACCTAGAAATCTTCAATAATAAATCTCTCACTTCACCGTTATACCTTCCTGCTTCAATCTCTCTCTCCTACTGCCTTTTACTTTACTAATCCGTTTGACTTAAATACTTTATCTAAGCTGCATATAACAAGGAATCCTGCCCTCTTTTTGGAGCTGATTGGAAATAGGTAGGGGAATTAAATTTCCCTAAAAAAGACGACTCAGAAGGTTAGTGATAAAGTTCCGTATAGGTTTGTCACAAACTGTTTTCCAATAACAAAGTTTAATAAGAATAAGTGAAATTATAAGAATAAGTTCTAAACCTGTAAAAGTTCAATTTATTGCTGAAATGGCCGTCATTGGTAGGCATTCCTCAAAATAATTACCAGTTACGTTTTCATATTTCCATATATGAGCTCGGGAGCATTCATAAATGGACAAGAAATACGCTCAAACCTCCAACAGAAGTAATAAAAACACATTCCTTATTTTATGATTCACTTAAAAGTGAATAAAAAGAGAGTTGAAATGGGATTTTTGAGTGCAAAAATAATTAAAGTCAGATTTAGCTATTAGTGTTAACATGAAATTCCCAAAAATAGCACTTACGGTGTTATTACTATGGAAATTTTTTCATGAATTTGAAAGTTATATTCTCAACAAAGATTGAAGTAGAGCTTATAAGAAATAAGCATATCTTAACTTGTCTCTCTCAATTGATGTATTACTTTAAATTATACATAATCAGGAATCCAGAATAAACTGAAAATTGAATTTCAAATTATGTGGAGAATTATAAACCTATATCACATTACAATGCTATGTTTGTCTTTAGATATTAAATTTTTTCAACTTATTTTGGTATCTTCCATGGATGGGGAGGGAAAACGCTTTTAGTATTGCAATGAGAGAGAGAAAGAGTCTCGCCATTACTCTTTGTAATTATTTTTTCCATTCCCTTATTTTTTTTCATTAAATCTGTGTAGAGTTGAATATTTGCTTATCAATTCCTTTCGTCAAGTGTAGAATTTTATTATTTTTTATTTTATTTTTCGGTACTGAGTAAATTTGAAATTGTAAGTTTGATTGAATATTTTAATTTAAACGCGTAAAATAAAAAAGAAAAAGCTAATTTTTTAAAATTATTTTTTGCAAACAACTACTTTTTTAGTTTAGGTAATTTTTTTTGTATAAAAAGTGAAACTGTTGAGTATTATTGAATATTAGAAGATAAAACAATGAGAAAGAAAGAATTTCATGGAAAGTTTTGATTTTATGAGAGAGTGTTTATAAACATCGCACTTTAAACCAATACGAAGGCTACTGGACATTTTGTCGCAGAAAAAAGGATATTGTTCGTAATAAAGAATTGAAACACAAAAAATTCCTAAAAAGTTTCTGTGTATAAAAAAGGGAACCAATCAATGTATCTGCCAACGCATTAACAACGTATCTAGAAATATCCTTTAAGTGAAAGGCAAAGACAAAGGAGGGATGGAATCAATAATACAAATTGCATTTCTCCTTTAATAATACAGAAAAACTTACTTTTAAGGCATTAAATGACACATAAAGAAAAATGCAAATGTAGATCTGGAAAAGGCAATATTTTTTGCGTGCATATATAATGGAATGTTTTCCAATACTATCTAATTTTCTCAAGCAATTTTTAGTTCGTTAAACCTTTTCATTACTGTAGTTATATTCCTTGGAGTCTATTCATAAAATAGAATGCATTTCTTTTTAAAACTAAGAAAACGAACATAGAACTTGGTTGTGTATTTTAAATGGAGAAAAAAGTTTTCGATATCAGATCAAATCCGATATTTTTATTTAAGAATCGAAAATATTACTGTTCAGTTTCCAATGCTTTAAAGTAAAATTAACCTAAAATATAGAATAACAATACTTAAGAAGAAAACTGAAGTTAAATTAAGTTAAATTACTTTGTCAAGCACGACTTATTACTTTAAAATTTAAGCAAAAAACTTCCATTCATTTTCAGCAATATGCTGTAAAATAATTCTCAACATTTCCCCCAAAATTCTGGTTATTCCCATCTTTTACTTTAAATGAAAATTTATCATTTTTTAAAAAAGAGGTAGGGGTGAGTTTATAATCAAAAATGCAGGAAAAAATTAACTTCGAAAAAATTTATTCCTGTAAAATCATAAGATAATTGCAAAGTAAAGCTTGTAACGAAAATCCGTTACAAAGAGAAAATAAGTATTCAATTACGATACAAAAAAAGGTATGACATTTTAGTGTGTTTGATATGGAAACAAAAAATATTATGGGGATAAGGATAGAAAAGGAAATCTACAAATTGTGTATGCTTTAAAGCACTGAGTATGAGGATTAGAAAAGATCTCCACCTTTACAAAGTGGGCACTCGGCATTTCAACCGAAATGCATAATCTCTGAAGGAAAGGCTTGGTAAAAAAAATTTAATAGAGAGTTTCCGTTTCAAAATCACTTTCTGAACGCTGTGTAGTCTATCAAAACCCATAATTGCTTTTTGCGGTCCGAAGGCCGTGGGTGTGAGAGGGTTCGAGGAAGAAGCAGACATGATCATAAAATCACTAATTTTATTTAATCTTTAACACTTTACGAAATCTGTAATTTTGTAACTTAACTCTGGAAGCAATAAGAGAAATCCTAACCCTAATCAGATAACCAAGTTATGGAAGGTACTTATCTTGATTAAAGCTCCTTGTATGATCCTGCTCGCAGACTGTGATACCTCGTTCAACTCCGCGAGCCTTGATTACTTAACCACTTCTGAACGAATTCTCCATCAAATATTAACCTTTAGGTACCGGACCACCGGTCGCTGCTTGCCCATTATGCCACGTAGTCAATGACTGGCATTTAAATAGATTTGAATCTAATCATGTCATCTCTAAGGAAGGCAGTTATTAAACTAAAATCACAGTTAAAAATAGTTCGCCAAGAGGATTAGAAGATCTGAATAGAACCTGTTTCAGCTTGATCTATCTCTCTTATCTTCAGAAAAGGGGAGAGAGGGGGTATGAAATTTTCTCCTTCTTCCTTACGTTTAAAACCCCAAAGATCTACATCACTCAACAGGTGAATAGCGCGTTGTTTTATCGCCATTACCCGACGACTCTTAGTAACGTCAATCATCGGCAAAAAGAAGGGTCTCGTTCTAAAATGCAGTTTTTTCTCAAAATTATTAGCCTCCCAAAAGTTAATACGACCTTCATTTCGAAACTGATATACACTGGTGTGCAAAACTTAAGCAGCAGATGGGTTTATTGCCATAACTTCAAGAAAAATCATCTGAGAGACATAAAATTCAGAAATGAGGGAGAGTATTATGTACGTAAAGGATAACGAAAGCATCGGCGCTGAAAAAGGAATACAATGCATACGGTATGGAATCAAACAAAAACAAGCTTTATTGAACGCATAGTATCGTGACTCATGATGGTCTATCCAACAGGAAGAACAACAAGCAGATGTTCCTTAATATAGTATATGCCCTCCCCTCACTGCAATGGTTGCTTCGCACCGTCTCCGCTTACTCAGAACCAGCTGGTGCAACATTCCTTGCGGTAGGAGTACCCATTTTTCAATCAGCATCTGTTTGAGTTGTTGGGTGTTCTCCGGATGATGTGAGCGTGCTGCAATACGTCTCCCCAAAGCATACCACACATGTTCGATGGGATTTAAATCTGAGGAGTGCGCTGGCCAATCCATTCGAGTGATATCTTCACTTTCCAGCAGCTCCTCAACAGCAAGAGTCCGATGTGACCGTGCATTGTCATCCATAAAAATCTGGGCCAATGGCACCTCGGAACAGACGCACATGGGGAAGAAGTACCTCCTCACAATAGTGATCCCCGGTTACAGACCCTCTATCGAAAATGTGGAGCTCAGTTCACCCGTTCAGCATAATGCCTCCCCAGACAAGAACTCCAGGACCACTGTAATGGTGTCTTTCCTTGATGTTACTGGTATAAAACCGTGTCCCGATCTCTCTCCAAATCAAAACGCGTTGAGAATCGCTTCTGGTACTGAACCGACTCTTATCCGTAAAGAGGACACGACTCCATTGATAGTTGTTCAGTTTTTGTGCTCACTGTAAACGGTGGCGTCGGTGGTCAACTTTCAACGGGAGGCAGTGTTCAGGACGGTGGGCGAATAGGCCCCCTTTGTGAAGGCGTCTGGCACAATAAACCGCGACACTTGTCGCCCCATTGCTGTAGAGAGTTGCTGAGCAATGATGCTTGCTGACTGCCGTCGGCCTCTTTTCGCCTGCAGGATGATATATCGGCCATCCCCTGCAGTTTTCGTCCTCGGGAGGCCACCACCAACCTTTCTAACAACTGTACCTGTGGTTTGGAACGCTTTCCAAGACCGCGAAACGACACTTTTGTTGATTCTGAACTCTGCAGCTACAAAGGTGACGGTACGCCCCTCCTCCAGCTTTCCGATAATTCTTCCACGTGTGAAGTCGTCCAGGTAATTTCTTCCAGCCATATTTCACGAACTGACTCACTGGCACTTGCAGCGAATATGTTGAATTGCGCTTGCGTCCTTCATTTTATTTTACTGTTGAACAGCACGCGCCGACATCACGCGTTTTGCGTACGCTCAAGTCGCTTCTGACGTTTCGTTCCAGATATTTGCATACGCATGACGTTTCTACTGACTTACGTGTTCACTGTACTGAACTTCAGACCTCTTTTTTTGAAATTTCATGGTTATCTGCTTAATTTTTACATTGTTGCTTAAGTTTTGCACACCAGTGTACTACGGATTTGGAAATGAATTTCTTCATATTTATTGTATTGTTGGCAAAATGTTAAGCATGTGTTTTTTACATGTGTATATTTATCTCTCTCTTTCCTTCTAATTATAATATAAATTTTTTAAAAAAAAATTGTAGTACTTAAAAGTATTTAAATTTCCCCCATAATTATGTGAAATTATATATATATATATATATATATATATATATATATATATATATATAAGGAGAAAAGCGACTCACTGACTCACTGACTAATCACGATATCTCCGGAACTATTAAACCTACAGACTTGAAATTTAGTAGGTAGGTTCCCTTCATGGAGTAGACGTCAGCTAAGAACGGATTTTGTAAAGTTCGAACGCCAAGGGGCGTTACGGGGGCTTAAGGGGCGTTATAGATAATTATTTCCATTTTTAAACAATTAGACGTACAGTCTTGAAATTTGGTCAGAGGATTCCTTTAATGAAGTACAGATCCCCTAGAGAATGGGTTTTGTGAAAATGGACTCCCAAGTGGCGTTGTAAAGAATTAAGTGGCGTTATAGGCAATTAACTCCTTTTTTAAACTATTAGACGTAAAATCTTGAAATTCAGTAAGCAGATTCCATTCACTGAGTAGAGATCTTTCATAAGATGAGTTTTGGGAAAATCGTTTCCTAAGTGACGTTGCGGGGGCTTAAGGGGCGTTATAGATAATTATTTCCATTTTTAAACTATTAGACGTACAGTCTTAAAATTTGGTAAGCGAATTCTTATCATGGTGTAGAGATCCGCTACAAAATAGTTTTGGGGAAAATTGATCCCCAAGGGTCACTGAGGGGGATTAAGGGGCGTAATAGATAAATATTTCCGCTTTTCAACTAACAGAACCACCTGCTTGAAAATTAGAAGGTATGTTCCGTTCATGGAATAAAGTTCCTTTTACAAAGATTTTTGCGAAAACGGACCCCCAAAGGAGTGGGGTTGCGAGGGATTAAGGTGTGTTATAGAAAAATTCCTGTTTTTGAATTTAACCCATTTACTTGAAATTTGTTGAGCACTTTTTTTTCTTTAGTTGAATAGAGTTCCACTAAGAATGGATTTTACGGAAATCAACTCCAGGGGGAAGCGGGGAGAGTTATTGGGGCGTATTGATAGAAAAAATTCCCGTTTTTGAACTGCTAAGACTATAATAATAAATTTGGTTTGCATGCTTCTTTTGTTGAATTGGAATCCGCTAAGAATGCTTTCAACGAGGTATTGATGATAAAAATTCCGTTTTTGCTCTGTTAGATTTAGACTTGAAATTTAGCACGCATGTTTTTTTATGGAGTAGAGATCCACTGAAAGTTGCTTTGGTGGAAATCCACTTTATTATTAGGTTAAGTGAGCGAAAAATATCTTTCTCCTTCTATTTTAGATATAAATAGAAATTAGATATTATAATTTATGTTCTTTTTATATCAAGGGGCGAGAGTGTAACAGCTATAAATGTATTTTTCAATATAATCGAATTCTTAATGCTAGATATCAATAAATAATACATATGTAAACAGTACTCATATATACAACATCGTGAAAAAGCCAGTGAAGCGGCATGACAGGTTTTATGAGCATAAACCTCTCTAAACAATAACTTTTTTGTGGTATCAGAATTCGAACATTAGACTCGACGGTAACAATATCGTCCTCGAGATCGCAACCATGACCCCTAAATTATCTTGGCCACACAAAAAATTGCCAGTCAATACAGGTAAAAGTAATTTAACCTCAGTAATACATTGGTAGTTGTTAAGCTTGAGGCTAAGATAGTAGAACACTTTTCTTTAGTTGAATAGAGTTTCCACTAAGAATGGATTTTACGGAAATCAACTCCAGGGGAAAGCGGGGAGAGTTATTGGGCGTATTGGTAGACAAAATTCCCGTTTTCGAACTGTTAAAACTACAATAATAAAATTTGGTTTGCATGCTTCTTTTGTTGAATTGGAATCCGCTAAGAATGCTGTCAACGAGGTATTGATGGTAAAAATTCCGTTTTTGCTCTGTTAGATTTAGACTTGAAATTTAGCACGCATGTTTATTTTATGGAGTAGAGATCCACTGAAAGTTACTTTGGTGGAAATCCACTTGATTATTAGGTTAAGTGAGCGAAAAATATCTTTCTCCTTCTATTTTAGATATAAATAGAAATTAGATATTTTCGATTTCGATTAACGTCTCGGGGATATGGATCTAACAAGATCCTCCTTCCCCTAACAAAAGTGTATTGTTCCTGATGGAAGTGGAGATTCCTGACTGGAGAGAGGTATTTCCTGATGAATTGTCTGGAGTGGCATGGTGATTGGAGGACCAGGCAAGGCAGTAGAGTGACGTCATCGTCATGGGTGGGGACTCCATCTGGTTTTGGCGGGAAAAAGTCCTGAGTGATGGTTCTGGATTGAGAAGTGGGTAAGGAGCACTGTGATTGGTTGGTGAATGCAAGTGAGTAAGCTCTCAATTGGCTGCCCTGGATTTTGGCTGATTGAACTGAAGTTGATAAAAAGGGGGCATTTTCTGGTGGGTGCAGCATGAAATTAAGTTTAAATTTATTTAAATTGGAGGGTCGACTCTGGACGGCAAAGCGTGATCAGAGGAAAAAGAGCTATTAGCCGCCCTGCTCCACTCCAAAAGGAGTAGAGCGAGTTTGGTCAATAGTTAAATCTGTAAAAATTAGAGGTTTCCGAGGATTTTTCTCAAGAGAAGAATTTAGCAAATTTGTCATTCACCACCGGTGAATGACGAGGACGTAGCATTAGGGGGATTGTATGAATCCAGGAGAATTCTCCTGGGTCTTTTAGTATTGTCATTAAGTGGGTAATTTTGAATGTCTATTAGGTTTAAGTTATTTGTGAATTGTATGTCGTTAAAAATTTTTTTAGCAAGACTTTGAATGAAAGTTTTAAAGGGGGAAGTTCAAGTTCTTTATAAATGCGGGAGTTTTAAGTCGCCAGGTAGGATTTGTAATCCTTCTGATGAGTGAATTCTGGGAAACCTCTAGGATTTTAATGTTAGATTTTGCTGCATAACCCCACACAGGAGATGCATAAGTTAAAATGGGCCGCAGAACGGCGGTGTAGAGAAGTACTTTGTTCTCTAAACTCATATGAGAATTCCGGTTAATTAGGGGGAAAAGTAATCTGAGCGCGAACCGGAATTTGTTTCGCGTGTGTATTACGTGTTGTTTCCATGTTAATTTACTGTCAAGAATGACTCCTAAATATTTCGTACTCTGAGACCATTGGAGTGGTGTGGAGTATAGCGTGGGTGGTGTGCAGTTTTTTCTCCTCCTGGTAAAGAGCACAGTTACGGTTTTGTCTACATTAATTTTTATTTTCCATTTATTAAAGAAATCTTCCAGGAGGGAAAGATGTTTATTTAGTGCAATCGTGATTGTGTTGTGATTTTTGTAAGTTGCCGTGATACACGTATCAACGGCATATAAATTTAACATTGTTTGTGGATGGGTGGGCATGTCGTTTATGTATAAGTTAAATAATATTGGGCCGAGCAGGGAACCCTGAGGGCATCCAATATTAATGTTGTGTGTGTCCGAAAGGGTGTTATTGACTCTGACTTGATAAATTCTATTTACTAAATATGAATTAACAAGATGAATAAGAGAGGGAGGGAAATTATAGTTAATGAGTTTGTAGATGAGACCGCTGATCCAGACACGGTCAAAAGCCTTTTGGATATCCAGGAAGACAGCCCCAGTGGACCTGCCTCTCTGAAAACCCGAGGTAATTTTTTCCGTGATCCTTAGCAGCGGATGATTAGTAGATAATTTTTTAGTGAAACCGTATTGGTTTGGATTGATAATGTTAGTATCAGAAATGAAGGAGTTTATTCTATTTAGAATGATGTGCTCAGTAATTTTACTGAGCGAAGAAAGTAAAGAAATAGGCCGGAAACTTTGTGGATTATTACTATTTTTACCAGGCTTTTTGATAGGAAAGATGACAGCTATTTTCCAATTGTTTGGAAAATGCCTGAGTAGAAGAATTTTATTTATTAGGTAGGTGAGAATAATTAAAGCTTTGAGGGGAAAATTTCGAATCATTTTGTTAGTAATATTGTCTTTACCTGGAGTTTTTCGAATTTTTAATTTATTGACGTAGGCCGCGACCTCGTCTGGGTTAGTGGGGAAACAGGGGTTGGAGGAGGATGGGAGAAAAAGCGTTCGAGGGTGGTAGTGACGTCAGAGTCAATTGAGTTGCGGAAACCAGCTGGTCTAGTGTTTTCTGTGAAGTTGTCTTTTAGTGTTTTTGCAATCAGATTCGCTTTCTGATCGTCCGTTATGGCGATACCAGAGGCAGTGTGGAGTGCAGGAATATCGACGCGTTTGTTTTTAAATATTTTTTGTATATTCCAGAAACTGTTGTCTTGCGTGTTGAGTGAAAGAAGTCTATTTTTCCAAGTTTCTTGGGAGTGTTTTTTGAGTTCCTTTTTAATTTTAGCCTGAAGTCTGTTTGATTCTGTTTTATAGATGGGATTTAGTGTGATTTCGTGCATTTTACGTGCTCTGTTTTTCATGGTTATAAGTTTTTTAATGTGTGATGGAGTGAAGGTGTGTCTAGTGTCTGTGATTGGTTGAGAAGATTCGAGGTGGACTAAATTAGATATTATAATTTATTTTCTTTTTATATCAAGGGGCGAGAGTGTAACAGCTGTAAATATATTTTTGAATAAAATCAAATTCTTAATGCTAGATATCAATATATGAAATAAAACAGATATAAATTCTTCTATTTCCATCTTGTTTTTCAAAAATTGTCAGATTATACGAGGCAATGCTATTTTTTTTACTGTAGCATCCGCTTAAAAACTCAGGTGTACGAAGATTTTATTTCTTTGACATTTTCTTGGCTTGTTCAATTTGATTCATTTTATCAAAAGCTTTTTTTTTTTGCCTTTGTCTTTACAAAATTTTTTGACGAACTATTTTTGTACCTAAGTTGAGTCATGCTATTACGTCTATATTGATTGAAACGTTCAAATAGGATAAATTTATTGCTCACAATCAAAGCCTATTGTGATATTTTATGGGTATTTAAAGATGATTTATTTCCAAAATTAATGTTAGATATATTCTTTATTTTCCTCGTTAACTGTGTTTAGTTGAGCATTAGAAATGATATTAATAATAAAATGTATTTTTAACTCTGATTTGTAAGTGAATGGCTTTATGCGACTGATTCATAATATTTCTTACGTTTACGTTATGTAACATATTTTTTAAAAATGTTTTTCTACTGCGCATCTTTAAAAAGAAATAGTTGCGTTACTAGGGATACCAGAGAAATGGACTTCTCTATGTATCATCCTACAGAAAGATGTTTATCTGTGATTCTACAGCAAATTATGGCCGTAGTAGACGAGCTGTCATAGCTACGAATTTTTTGCCGGCTTTGTTTCTGTTGAATCATGGGGTCGAGTTGGTGTCCCTAAAGACTTATTGAGGAGGATATGCTGATGTACGTTGTATTCTCAAAGGCTCAAACATCTCACGTTGTCATGGGCATTTGGAGAGACATGTCGTGGGCATTTTTTGACCGTGATTCAGAGTAGCGAGGTCTATCGTCAAAAAATCTCTCCCGTAGCTTCGAAAAGTGATGTTATTGAATAAACAACCACTATGAAAATCACCGATTAAGAGAAACGTAATAAAACATCGAAAAATGTCTGCATACTTATTATTGTATCTATTCATGCGCATTAATTTTTCTTTTTTGTGGTGTTGCTTCATTAAACACAATTATTAAAAGTAATTTCTGAAACTTTCACACATGTTTATCGTTTTGTGATGGTATCAAAGGAAATAAGATTGATGGAGAATGGATATCCGTGAACGCTCTTTCCCCTGAAAATGCTTAAGGGTGTTTTTTGTTGCACTTTGACATAAAAAATCTTAAAATTGAATTTAGTTACCCACAATGGCGATTTAAATTATGCTTTGGATAAATTCAGCTTTGATTTTTTTAAAAAGAATATTTGATGATTTGGTCTGAATATTAATTTTAGTTTTTATATGTGTTCATACTTTTGAAAATATTATTATTACAAAGTACTTTAAATGTAGTCTGAAAAATTGCATGTGTGCATTATACAACTCAGAAAAAGATAAGAGCGAAGGGCGTGATACTTTCAGGTAATCTTTTCCCCCTAATTGGCAAAATGTCTAAATTAAATAGACAAAATAAATTGCTTATCTACACTCTGATCTTAAAACCCCTTCTGACGTATGCTTCACCAATCTGGGCACATGCAGCAAGAACCAATATCAATCTCATTGAAAGCTCCCAAAATGTTATTTTACGACAAATCCTCGATGCACACTGGTACATGAGGAACGCTGACATTCGATCAGCTCTTAAAATTCCGACCATCAGACAATCTATTAGAAATCTAGCAATAAACTTTTTCAGTAATATAGACGGGCATGAAAACCCATCTATTCAAGAGATCTCCCATTATCCAACCTATCCCTTCATTCGTAGACCAAGAGACATCTTGGTCGATCCTGATTTTAATTAATTTCTAACTTTATTTTTTCTCTTAAATTTTATTTTTTTATTCTTAAATTCCTTTTTCTCGAAATTCTACTGCGATCCAACTCTGTTGAATCGCAGATCGTTCTGATTGGCTACTTATTTTTGCAAGTCCTTATACCCCATTACCTGAACTCCTGGCTCGGCCAATAAAATTGCTTTCTTTCACTCTCCAGCCCAAAACCCCACCCCCTGATATTTTTTCCCGCACTTTCTGATCTCGGTTCTTGCTGCAACCCGATTGGCCACTGTAACTCCGCCCACTTAATGGACGCTTCGAAATATGATTTCTAGCTCTTAAAAGAGCTTTTTTATTTACTCATAACTTTTCATTTAAATGTTTTTGCATAATATTTTTAATATTTTCTAATTCTACTTAACTTAAATTCTAATTTTATCTAATTACTTTATTAAAAAGGGCATTGGTAAATCTAGTACACTCATCTAAAATTCCAGGATAGGAGGTTAGAGTCCGACGGGACTATGTACTCCGAAACCCATCCCCAACGACAGAGGTAACCTTTCCGAATGACGTCAGTCTAAGTGATATAAAAAAAAGCAAATCTGCATTAAAAAAAGAAATTTGCTTTTTAACAAGCAGGAAAAAAACTAAGCACATTTGGAGCCTAAAAAGACATATATGTGTATTATATTCTGCTGCTTCTCACATTTATATGATTTTTTTACCATCCAATTTATTTTAATATCCAAACGTTTCTCAGGCATAAGTATACCAAGAAGAAAAAGCAAGTTAAGAAGGGGAAAAAAGAATCAAAAGTTGTGAAATTCCATCGAAAAAATAATTGCACCCTTATAGCCCATTATTTCTAAGGTAGTGTCTTGTTTAAAATTGCTTCCGGTATTTTTTCTTCGTCCATTCCCCTCGCACTTAAATTTAAATTTGAGTTTCCATTTCATTCTCACTTCCGATTTTTTCTAAGTCATTTTTCTTCCTTTGATAGTTTAATAACATTACATCTTACAGCAATTAGAGGACTTGACGACGGACCTTTTAATTTTAAGCCATGGTCAAGTGACGCGGAAGATCCCTGAGCTAGCATTTCACTCTCCAAACTAACACGACATGCTATCGTAAAGAAACTGAGGCTTGATAGATTTAACGTGCATTAGCTGCACTACAAGATGGGTCTCAGTGGCAGCAAAATTCGTATTCAAGACTCAACAGTAACAATAACGTCCCCGAGTTCAGGACCATCAGAATTTGGGTATTGCAAACTTTCTTCTTCTTTGATCATTGGTACTTAAGCCAAACAAGTCAGAAACTCTGAAGGAGGTATATTTTAGAGATTTTACTAAATGTGCTTTCCCAAAAGAAAATTTATATTTATCTTGATCACAACACTTTCAAAATTTAGAAAATTTTTCCAGCGCTGTATATAAAATATGGAGGGAGGCTTAAGAATTCGAAATTTTACGGAATATGTAAATTAAAATGATACATCGCACAATTCCCATAGGTTTTTAAATATTTAACCTTTTTTCACACATTTTACTTCGAGGTATGAAAGGTTTAAATGCAGAACTTTGCAATAACATTTTTAGGAGAGCTTTCAATGCATTCTTTCTTTTTTTCTATATATATATATATAATTCTTTTTTATAAATAAACATTTTAAATAGAATTACAGCTTTTTTAAATAAATTATAGCAAATAAAAGTAACTCAAATTTGAAGATATTAAACGGTGACAAATGATATTGGTATTATATTTTGAGAAGATAGAAAACAAAATTGAATTATAAGTTTCTTACGGTTACATTAACGGTAATGTACAAGATTGGATCAAATTCTTCAGTTGTTTTTTAGAGATGGGACACATACACACAAGAAAATAAAATACGAATCACATAAAAGCCAAGTGAATATTTTATTATTAAAATGCATCATTAGCGTGCTAAAAGCATTATTTATAAGAAAGAAGTACCTGGATATTTGGCAACTAGCCATTGTATGGAGTAATTTTGTATGTAAATCAAATTTATTCTGTAAATCTTTCTGAAAAATTCAAAGTTATATCATTACATTATTGAAATTAGTTTGTTACGTTGGGGTCGATTTTGTATTATAGCATCGCATGACTAATTCTCCTTTAATCCTTTTCTCTATTTTATTGAGAAAATCATTCCTAGTCATACCTAAGCAAATGAAGACCTTTTACTTTAATCTGGTTATAAATTATTTCTTTTTATTCTCCAAAGATTTTGGAGAAATAGAGACAGAATTGGTAATTCTTTTTTCATTTACTTATGAGAGCTGTCAATTAGGTTATATATATATAAGGGATCGTCAACATATGGCACGTGTAACACATGTGGAACGTGATACAATTATCAGTGGCATTCTGCACTATTTTACAAATTTATCAAATTTTGAGTGAATTGAAGTTGATATATATATATATATATATGTAATGGATCTTATTTGACAAACATCTTTGGAATTATGGACATTTACGGAATTACGAAAAAAATCTGAAAGATAACTCTAAAAATAAATTTACAGCTGTTTGGTAAGTTATTGAATGTTACTGCCGGAGAGAGATTTAATTGTTTGAAGAGAGAAAATTGTGCATGTACTTTGCTTGCTGCTTTTGATTCTACGTATCTGAGAGGAAAAATCTTTCCTCGTATGAAAAATATTTCGAGTCCGCAAATAAATTGTCCAACAACAGAATGCTTAGAACCGTGTCAAATTGAAAATCACAGATTATACCCCTGATTTTGCGATATGAAGGTAGAACGGTGCAAGTACTAGGATCACATTAAAATTTGTATTTATCTTTTCATTTAACTATAATGATGGGAAATACTTATATTTTATACTGAATTTTTCTTATTTTAATAAATATGTTAAAAAATACGTAATATATATTAAACTTTTTTTGAAGAAAAAAATGCTTGCTTATGCTCTTTATTTTTGCTTGCTTATGCTGTTTATTTTTATGTTAAGAAATATCTTTAAATGATGCAAAACTAATATATTATAAATCTGTAAATATCTATACTATTGACCTCTTTTCTCCAATTCTGCATACATTATCGCTGGAATAGAATTTTTTCAAAAATATCCTACTGTGTGGCCCACTGAATCATATTAATATATAATTTAATTGCTTAAATTGTTGCTTTCGTGGCAAGAGAAAAATGAAGGTATAAGTTCAGTCAACATTCACTTGCAAAATTTTAACACCAGGGAAAAGAAATGTGTGACCTCTTCGCTCAAGGGCCAAGCAACAAAAGAAATAGAATTATCCCTTCCTACATTCAAAACAGGAATATAACAGGGAAAGTATTATAGAAATATTATATTCATGTGTTCATGTGAAGGGAAATAGTTATTATTTTATGAATTATGTAGGTGGTTTTAGGGAAAAATTTAAGCCTCAGCTTCTCCTGGGAAAGTGCGGAGGAAATTTCTGTGAATAGGAAATGAATCAGAACAGAGTGAATCAGAACGGAGACTGACATTTCGAAAAATAATATTTTAAATTAAGATACACGGAAAGATATACGATATTAGAATTTCATTGAATAGCAAGCCAAGGACAATTTGAATTAATATTAAAAATTGAATTAATAATTATTATATATATATTTACACGTCCAGAGATGTATTCTCATTAAATTAGATTGTAATAAAATAATAACTACTATACAATACGGATGGGCTACCGCTAGTTTAGCTAATTTATGTTCACATTTTTATGAGAAATAATGCATCTATAGTAGAATTATTTTCCTATGTTGATTTTTATCTATGTTATGTTGTTGATTTAAATTATTTTTGATCAAAGTGGTGAGTTTATATTTAAGATAACTTTCTATTTTATTTATTTATAGATTGTTGAAATTAACAATAACCGACATATATATATATATATACTACAGATTACATAGACACAGCTTTCCGTTTCATAGATCATAAACAGAAATTTTTAAAATTTTACCATCATTAAGGTTCTATTTTCGAAAAGTAGAATTCATATATGAATAATTAGAAATATAGCTTTTAACAGTTGTCAGCACAGTTATTATTTAGTTACTTAAACAGAAATAAAATTCATTATTTTAACAAAATTTATTAGATACTTTTTACCAAAAAACCATGGCAAATTTATTAAAATAAAGATAATTTATAACTGCTTTATATAATTACTTACTTACTTAATTATCCTTTAATTAACTTTTACTTACAGTTTATTTTTTACTTTATTTAATCGTAGATGTCGTTACCATTTAAATTGTTTGCATAACTTTGTGATTTTGCTTCAAGTTATTAATTTAAATTTTACACATTCTCCATTTTTTAAGAAAAATATAACTTACATTTTATTCATTTTTTTCATATTTTCTTTGAATAATATATTGTTTTGATTACATCAACGAATATGCTTGGAAAAAATTATTTCCGTAGTTTTTTTTTAACAATTTTATTTTATTTATTGTAGTTTCTTTTATATTTTTTCTTAGACAAATTTTTAATACTCTTGGATTATGTTGATTCAGATCTTTTTCAAATTAATTTTAGTAATCTCAATTTTTTACTGTATTTTTTCTTAACTGTATGTCCTCCCGTTAATAAAGGATAGTAAAAAGGACAAGGTTGGTTCCTTAAAATTTTATTTGACTCTACTATCTTAGCCTCAAGCTTAACGACTACCAATGTATTACTGAGGTTATATTACTTTTACCTGTATTGACTGGCTATTTTTTGTGTGGCCAAGATAATTGAGGGGTCATGGTTGCGATCTCGTGGACGATATTGTTACCGTCGAGTCTAATGTTCGAATTCTGATACCACAAAAAAGTTATTGTTTAGAGAGGTTTATGCACATAAAACCTGTCATGGTTCAAAGTCTTCACGTAGGCATGATGCGGAAGTTTAGAGTGTGGTGTGCCAACTCAGAGGTCATCCTCGTCACTTGACAGTGTTGTTTAAAATTACAAGGTCCGTCCCCAATGGTCTTCGTATTACTTCAGAATGTGACGTTAATTAAAATCGTATCAAAATTGCTATGTTTTGCGTTAAGTTAGATTCATAGTAATCTAGTACTGCATTATTATTGATTATGTAAGTTTTTAGTAAAATCAATTGAATATTAAGTGCGTCCATCAGAACGTGATCGGGATTTCTATTGCTGTTATAAAAATGTTTTAAATATTAGAACACTAGCCATTACCCACCCGCTTCAATGGGTATTTCACGATGTTGTATATATGTATACTGTTTACATATGTATTAATTATTGATATCTAGCATTAAGAATTCGATTGTATTGAAAAATACATTTATAGCTGTTACACTCTCGCCCCTTGATATAAAAAGAACATAAATTATAATATCTAATTTCTATTTATATCTAAAATAGAAGGAGAAAGATATTTTTCGCTCACTTAACCTAATAATCAAGTGGATTTCCACCAAAGCAACTTTCAGTGGATCTCTACTCCATAAAAAAACATGCGTGCTAAATTTCAAGTCTAAATCTAACAGAGCAAAAACGGAATTTTTATCATCAATACCTCGTTGACAGCATTCTTAGCGGATTCCAATTCAACAAAAGAAGCATGCAAACCAAATTTTATTATTGTAGTTTTAACAGTTCGAAAACGGGAATTTTGTCTACCAATACGCCCAATAACTCTCCCCGCTTCCCCCTGGAGTTGATTTCCGTAAAATCCATTCTTAGTGGAAACTCTATTCAACTAAAGAAAAGTGCTCTACTATCTTAGCCTCAAGCTTAACAACTACCAATGTATTACTGAGGTTATATTACTTTTACCTGTATTGACTGGCTATTTTTTGTGTGGCCAAGATAATTGAGGGGTCATGGTTGCGATCTCGTAGACGATATTGTTACCGTCGAGTCTAATGTTCGAATTCTGATACCACAAAAAAGTTATTGTTTAGAGAGGTTTATGCTCATAAAACCTGTCATGCCGCTTCACTGGGTATTTCACGATGTTGTATATATGTATACTGTTTACATATGTATTAATTATTGATATCTAGCATTAAGAATTCGATTGTATTGAAAAATACATTTATAGCTGTTACACTCTCGCCCCTTGATATAAAAAGAACATAAATTATAATATCTAATTTCTATTTATATCTGAAATAGAAGGAGAAAGATATTTTTCGCTCACTTAACCTAATAATCAAGTGGATTTCCACCAAAGCAACTTTCAGTGGATCTCTACTCCATAAAAAAACATGCGTGCTAAATTTCAAGTCTAAATCTAACAGAGCAAAAACGGAATTTTTATCATCAATACCTCGTTGAAAGCATTCTTAGCGGATTCCAATTCAACAAAAGAAGCATGCAAACCAAATTTTATTATTGTAGTTTTAGCAGTTCGAAAACGGGAATTTTGTCTACCAATACGCCCAATAACTCTCCTCGCTTCCCCCTGGAGTTGATTTCCATAAAATCCATTCTTAGTGGAAACTCTATTCAACTAAAGAAAAGTGCTCAACAAATTTCAAGTAAATGAGTTAAATTAAAAACAGGAATTTTTCTATAACACGCCTTAATCCCTCGCAACCCCACTCCTTTGTAGGTCCGTTTTCGCAAAAATTTTTGTAAAAGGAACTTTATTCCATGAACGGAACATACCTTCTAATTTTCAAGCAGGTGTTTCTATTAGTTGAAAAGAGGAAATATTTATCTATTACGCCCCTTAATCCCCTCAGTGACCCTTGGGGATCAATTTCCCCCAAAACTAATTTGTAGCGGATCTCTACACCGTGAAAGGAATTAACTTATACCAAATTTTAAGACTGTTCGTCAAATAGTTTAAAAATGAAAATAATTATCTATAACGCCCCTTAAGCCCCCGCAACGCCACTTAGGAAACGATATTCACAAAACCCATCTTACGGCATATCTCTACTCAGTGAATGGAATCTGCTTACTCAATTTGAAGATTTCACGCCTAATAGTTTAAAAAAGGAGTTAATTGCCTATAACGCCCCTTAATTCTCCACAACACTACTTGGGGTCGATTTTCACAAAACCTATTCTTTGGGCGTCTGTGCTCTATGAAAGGAATCCGCTTACCAAATTTCAAGACTGTACGTCTAATAGGTTAAAAATGGAAATAATTATGTAGAACGCCCCTTAAGCGCCCTCAACGCCCCTTGGAAGTCGATTTTCGTAAAATTCATTATGTAGGGAATCTCTACTTTATGAAAGAAATCTGTGTACCAAGTTTCAGGACTGTACATCTAATAGTTTAGTAATGGAAATAATTATCTATAACGCCCCTTAACCCCCCCGCCCATTGGGGTTCGAATTTTGCAAAATCCGTTCTTAGCTGACCTCTACTCTATGAAGGGAACCTACCTACCAAATTTCAAGTCTGTAGGTTTAATAGTTCCGGAGATATCGTGATTAGTCAGTGAGTCAGTCAGTCCTTCAGTGAGTGAGTGAGTCGCTTTTCTCCTTTATATATATAGATATATTTTCATGCAACTGTAAAAAGTTTCATTTGCTATTAACTGAGTTTTTATTTATGCAGTACCTATCTATCGGAAGAATATTTCAAATTTATCATGCAAATCAATAAAGACTCCCATCGTAAAACCTAGAAATAAAATAAACTACCTTTTCTCTGAAACTTAAATCAAAACAATAACAACAACAACAAAACTTTACGGAGAAACTTGAAATTGACATATTAAAATTAAACCTCCTAATCGCTGAGCTTAATTATGTGAACCGTAGCATCCCAATAAAGATCTCCCGTCATCTCATGGTCTTTATATACATATGTATATATATATATATATATATATATATATATATATATATATATATATATATATATATATATATAAATAAAAAAATGAAGTTTTCAAATGAAAATCAGTAAATTTTAGAAGAAAAAAATACAGTAAAAACATTAAATATTAACTATATAAAATGAGAAATCAGCTCTAGTATAATGGTCTAAATTCGCACAGAAGGAAGGCAGTAAGAGAATTTTAAGAGGAAGAGCGAAATTCAAAGTTCTCTTGAATGTAAGAATTACTTATTCTCAAAGCGGAGTTGTATTTTTGGAATTTTATATACTGTTTTTATCTAACGAACTCCCCTTATATGATATTCAGCAAACGATGATATTAATATGTATAACGTTTTTGTATGAGGTACATTTATTTTCATACAATAGTTCAGGGAGTCTTTCCGTTTCAATGGCATTACTGCCCCGATGTCCGTGAAATGACTCATTGAATCGTTTAAGAATATCTTTTCTTTTTTATTCTTTTCATTTTGTCGCATTACGACGTACGCGATGCGGAAACTGAAAGTCAATTATGAGAATTGTGTTTTGTCGTGTGTAACGCCACCTCATTAGAATTCTGTGATATCCTCCATATCGTCACGTCATTCAAGGTGGACAGATCGATTGACCTTCCTTTCTCTTTTCGGGCATAAAAGGAGTAAAGGGCGAAGTTCTTTTCTATTTTCTTCAGTTTTTTTAATATGAAATTTTATCAAAAGAAACGCAGAAGTTTGGAAACATAAGTAAAAATCGATATAGAAATGAACACTTAAATTTAAATATGTTTAATGACATTCAAGCATCGTAGAAACGTGTACAGATGATTAAGTGAGTTAATATCAACACACACACACAAATATAAGTTTTGATTTTGATAATGCGGAATGTTTAAATGACATAACAAAATCATAGGGCATAAACTAATATAGTTGATTCCATGTTTGTTTAAAACGATTGATGGATACTGAATTTCAATATACAAATAAATTTTTAAAATATGACCTCAGCTTCTTCAACATGTTTTAAGAGATACTTTGTATAAGTACATTTGAGTATAATTACATAAAATATAATTTTTATACACATACATTATTCATTTTCTCCCTCTGTATGTGTATGGTTAAATCTATATTTTGAATTTTTACATAGTAATTTTTTACAAGGTCATTCCAAATATTGCAAAATATGTTAAGTAATTGCATTAAAATATGCCGGATGGGTGGCGCAGTTGGTTTGTCGCTGGCCTTGTACACCTAAGTTTGCGGGTTCGACAATAGGGGTAGTTTCCTGAGGTAGAAAATCAATAGCGTACATGTTGTATGATTGTACGGCATGTTAAAGTTCCCTATAGTGCCTGTTTGGCTTGGGCAGTGCTCTCGGCCAAATTAAATTCCAGGTACAATTTTGCATTGTCAGAACACCGGTGCCTCCCACTGGGGAGGCAATTGTGGTAGACAAATTTTTACTGTGGTAATTGGTATTCAATTTATACTCATGTCCATAAATTAAGGATAATTCAGAATCACTCAGAAATTGAACTCTAAAATAAAAATTTCACCTGTAGAATTATCACACATATCTTGAAAAATATGCAAATTACAGGAAACCACCAGATGGCGCGGATAGTACGTCACAATGACGAGAGTGCAAGAGAGGGGTATATAAGGAATGGTGGCAAAGAAATAAAATTGTTCACAAGCGCTTTAAAAGCCTTTCAGTGCAATAACCGCATATGTATGGCACAAAGGAAGCATTTGGATGATTTTGTACGTGGTAGAATTATTGGACGACTAGAATGTGGACGTAGCCAGCTGGAAGTATCCGAGGAACTTGGAATCGCCCAGAGTGTCATCTCCAGGATTTGGCAACGATTCCAAGATGATGGTAATGTGAGTAGATCTTACAGCACAGGTCGCCCCCGAATTACAACGCCGAATGTGTACCGTATTTGGCAGTTACTGTCAAAAGGAACAGATGGAGCACAGTATCAGACCTGTCTCTTCAGCTTTCTTCAGCTACCGGTATGACAATTTCAAGGCAGACCTTGTACAGACGCTTAGTGAACATTGGTCTATATGCTCGTAGGCCTGTCAGATATGTTCCACTTACCGCAACTCACTGTCGCCTGAGATTAACCTGGAGTAGAGAGCATGCATTGTGGACGCCACAACAGTGGTCTTGTGTGATGTTATCCGACGAGTCCAGGTTTAGTTTGCAGTCTGATTCTCGCCGGACTTTAATATGTAGAGCACCAGGTACCCGTTACCACCAATGGAACACCATTGAACGACATCGTTACGGTGGTGCAAGAGGGCTCGTTTGGGGAGGAATTATTCTTGGTTGCAGAACCGACCTGCATGTTCAGAGTGTAACGATGACAGGCCACATCTATCGGGATATCATTCTGGAACAACATGTACGTTTGTTCCGGGGCGCCATGGGTGCTGAATTTCTGTTTATGGATGACAATGCTCGTCCTCACCGTGGAAACATTGTAGACGAATGCCTTCAATCGGAGGATATCACCCGTATGAATTGGCCAGCATACTCACCGGACTTGAATCCAATACAGCATGTGTGGGATATGCTTGGCCGACGAATTACAGCCCGACAACCCCCTCCCACCAGTCTATCGGAACTTTGGAGGGCATTGCTTGATGAGTGGTGTAATATTCCCCAAGATCAGATTGATAATTTGATACTCAGCATGCCTAGTCGTTGTAAGGCCTATATTGCATCGTCCAGGAGACATACTCCGTATTAACCATCATACTAACCATGTTATACTGTTTTTTGTAAATAGGTTCTTTTTTGAAATTTGCTCCAGGGAGTGTAAAAATCGCAATTTTTATTAATTATGTCAAACATATAGCATCTTTTTTGCTCTTTACCTTTTGTTTAATAAATAGACTTTACAAATATCTCAAATTTGTTTTGCTTCTGTCTCTATCTTTGCCTGAACTTCAATATCCTTAATTTATGGACATGAGTGTATATGGTGCTCCACTAGAAAGTGATATCGGCTTCCGGGAAATGCACTAGGTCTGCAATGGTAAATATCAACCCGCGGCCTCATTGAAAAAAATTTTTCGAGTAATTAATACTTCATTTTATCTGCACTCAAGGTTTTCATGATTATTTTTCAGTTGATTTATCAACCGTTAGGATGTCCAAAAAGTTAGAATAAACTATTTGTTAATAACTGAAAAATTTAACTTTTTTTATATACATAGGTATAGCTTTTGAGGTTTTAGTGATTCAATGTCATTCCTTAGGTGCAAAACTACCCTCAGAATACCGATATCTGAGATCAAACAAGGGAATATACATAGTATAAAAACCAAGACCTTAAGTATCTGGAATTTTGTTCGAGTAATTTCGTTTTCTATTGATAAAAATTCATATGTCTATCAGAAATGTATTAATGCTTAAATTTCGAAAAACAATTTTTTTTGAGGAAAATTACTTTTTGGGACTTAGATTTGAAATTAATGAATGGGAATACGTTTGTTGCATTGACATCTTTTTGAAGAACTACTATTTTATGCAATTCAAAATAGTAATTCTAGTCTCATTTTTTATTTTTTTATCATGGAATATTATGTATTAAAAATAGCAATAATTTATTAGTTCAACCTGTTTCTTCAAATCAGAGTTAATTCAATATTCAAATAAACATTGGTTCTTCATATAAAAAAATCTTATGAAATTGATAGTAAATCTTTTTACTTGCCAAAATGATTGGAAAATTGTTTTAAAAGATAAAAAAAACAGTACATGATTCACAAATTCTAAGTTAAGCTGTAAACAGCATGAAAAAGCAACTTTTTTTAGCAAATAATTCTCATTTCGAAATACATAAGTGCTTGTCTCTGAAAAGGCAGATTACTTTACAAACACAGTAACCTTCAAAAAATAGATAAACAATAAAAAAAAATAAAGCACAAAAATTTAAAATAAAAATTATGAAAATGATTTATTTATGCAATTTCTGTTCTTTGTATGGCAATGGTCCTTTCCTTCTTCCACTTTAGGCTTTGTATTTTAAAAGGTAGCGTATGGCAATGGTTTTTGAGTTTCTCCGTGTCTACGGATTCAATACCTTGAGTAACAACTTTCTGTAATCTCCACTGGTATCTGAATAAATAGCTTCACTTAAATCCACGTCGTATTTCATGTGGTACCACTCTTGTATGTCCAAAAGATCAATCTAAAATTCAAAAAAAAATTATAAACGAAATTTTATTCCAGAGTTTTCTACAGAATTCATTGCTATAATAAATAAGTATGATTTTTATTACTACGAGGAACAACCCATTGCCCCAAATTGCTTATTTTTCGATGCTGCGTGCGTGTCGATGAAAAATTAAAGAACCATTTAGATTAAATGATCCGGGTAGTTTCTCTATTATTACTGTGGAATTTTGTTTTAGATGAGTTTATAAGACGTCCTTCATCTTCAAGGGCGAGGTATGTCTTCCGTTCAAAGTTACCAGCTCAATTTCTGAAACCACGGTTGAAAAAAAGTTATCTTATACACCATTAATATTACTTCCCTTCTGTTTTTATTGAGCTTAGAAACAAAATTTGCGAAATGCGTTCCTTTAACACATCCATTGTATCTTTGAGAAAATAATTTTAAAAAAAATTTACACTTACATCAGGAGTAAGAATTTTATCGTAGGTTGATGAAGGTAAATTAAATTAAATTCCTTTGTAATTTTTAGTTCATGTAACTGAAAAAAAACCTTATTTATGAAATTTTCCTCTATTCGCAAGAAAAAAAAAGAGTACAATGGCTCTGAACGTTGATTTCTGAAGAATCTTTGCAAGGAATATATTGACATGTATAGGAAGTAAATATTGTATGAAAAAAAATATAGAAACAACAGGTTAAGCATTACGGTCCACACACACACACACAACTCCACGCGCTTTTTTAAAATATTTATTATACTTACAAAATGCATACAGGAATCTGGCATATGCATATTTAAGGCAAATGCATATCATAAAGGATACAACAATTTATTTTTTGTTGGTGTCCCCACTTTATTTGCAAAAAGGACAATGGAATTTTTATGCGCGAATATTATGGATATAAACATAAAATATGTGTTGGGCGGGATAGTAGTATAAAAAACATATTTTACACGTTAAGCTATATTAAATAAACCTTAATCTATTTCTTGTTTTGTTTTGTTAGGATGTGCTTAAATTTGTATAACATTGATAAGAAAACAAATAATTTTTTTCTCTGAAATAAAGCAAATTATTTAAATAACCCAAAACTAATTTATCTGATTTACTGACACAAAATATCTTTATTAAATAATACATATCCTTATTTATATTTTCATTTGCTTTCCTAATAATATAATTATGATATGTTATAAATATAATGATAATCATATAACTTTTTAGCATTCCAGAAAATTTTACGATATTCAAAGAATAAATTTCTCAGTCATTTATTATCAAATTAAATTCGAAAATATTTAGTATTAAAGTATGATATAATTTTAGTGAACTTATCTTAACTTTATGATTAATCTTGAATGTAACATACCAAATATATAACATTAGAAGTAGTTGACTGAAAGTAAATTCAAATAATATTTCTTAACCTAATTACAATGAAGTGGTATTGAATATTTTGTGTGTAAGTTATGTGTGTGTGAAAAAATATTAGTCTTTTGAGAATTCAGATGTTTAAAAAAAAGATGGAAAGTGAAATAAGTTGTACGTACAAGGAATATTGTTGTATTCTCATTTTGAAACAGTTTGACTTTCTTAGAATAAATTTTTTTTAAAAAATAGAACTTGGGAGATTAAATGAATCATGTTCATTACATCACGCAAGCTTTAAAAAAAACTATGAAAAACTATATATCAACCTCCGATCTTGAAACCAGTATTCTGATTATTGTCTTATCATCAGTTCCAGGTCCATTTAAAGCTTCGTGAAGCTGCTTCGCGAAGAATGCTGGTCTGTTGTCAATGCATTCCACTGAAAATAATACATTCACATTTGTTACGTTACTGTAAAATACATTTCTATCTCATTTACTTCTCTCTCTCTCTCTCTCAAAGATTTTCTTATTTATTAGATTGATAAAATATAATGCTACTATATTCTTTTTAAAATTTTTAAAAGTTAGTTTGTTTTTAAAATCAAGTTACCACTAAAAAATACATTATCAGTGTTTAACAAGTAATATAAATTTTTTTTAGGTCAATTCTTACTTAGATCAACAAAGAAAAATTTAATTTTAGCTACTTTTTATTAAATAGTTACAATTAATATAAATATGTATATATAGATATGACAGAATCAAAACATTAAGTGATGATTAATTTTTATTAATTATCATCAAAGTATCGTATTGTCATCCAAAACAATCATATGTATAAAATTTCAGTTCAACTGAATGCTTTAAAACGCGAGAAAAAAAAAACCTCTTCAAGTTTTGACACAAGCCACCAAAAGGGTCGCTAAGTCGCCAAAAATGATGCCAACATGGCTGTATTTGTAATTCTTTAAATAATTAGTTTTAATCAATAAATTTCTATTCATTATAATTAAATTATTGTATTGTCATCCAAAATAATCATGTATATAAAATTTCAGCTCAATTGAGCGCTTTAAAATTTATTTTATTAGCGATTGAAAATTCCCCCAAGATTAATAAATATATAAATATAGAGAGTGTGAATTAATTGTAGGAATTGAAAAAAAGTAAACGGGATATACATTTATTCATTTAACACGTTCGCTGTCACTGACGTGTTGGCGCGTCAGCATAGTGTTATCGCTGGGTGATGACGATCGACTGTGATAAGTTATATGCTTTATTTTTAGTGCGGCTCCTGAGAATGGATATATTAATTTTACTGGCAGCGAATGTATTAAAATTATTAAATATTAATTAAAAATAAAATTTTTCTAATAAAATTTTATTTATTTGATGATAAAGTTTCACAGTTGTTATTAGTTATAATCAGATTTTTATACTAAATAGTTACAATTTTTTTCATAATTAAAGTATTTTAACTAATACTATATGTCTATTAAAATAAAAACGATAGTAATTCATTAAGAAATATTCAGATTTTATACATCCAACTTGAATATTACAATTTCAATACTTTTGAAAATGTATATAAAAAAATTAGATTTTTACAATATTGTCTCAAAAATATGTGTTTAGTTAAAAATTGTATGTTCTTTCAAAAAATTGACTACTTATATATTTAAAAATAATATAAATGACCTTTATTATTAATTTAACAGAATTTTGAATTACTGTTACCATTATTTTTTAAAATAAGAATGTATAAAAATATTTATACGGCGAGTAGTATCAGAGTAAGTATAGATGAAGCAAAAATGTAAAAATAAGTTTCTGTTTCATAATTCGAAAAGTAAAACAAGCCTTTATATAATCTTGTTTTATCTTATCTGTTAAATATTCTGAGTGCAATAAAATAGCTCTCTGTGGGAATCAAATTTTTTTCTTATTTAACTAGAATATAAAAATTTTAAACAATTTTCAATACATATGTATTTTGAGATAAAAGATAGTTTTCAACTTAAGAGGAAGTACTGGAGAAAATTTTGATTCTTCTCAATATCACGACATTCCAAATATGACTTTGTTATCGCTACTTACTGAACATTTATTCTTGTTAAGATCGAGTCTTATATCTTGTGATCAGAGAATAGATTTAAATGTCTGGGATATTAAGTATTTAAAGTCAAAGTCTAGCTTTTTATGGATGGATTTTGCTAATTTCGATTAACCATTACTTTCTGAAAATATCCTTTGGTAGTTTAATTTCATATATTTCATAGTATAGCTCTTAATTATGTTTGTTTAAATTGCTATAATTACCTGTTTGAATTGTTTCAATATAATGTTTGTTGAATAAAATCGTTTGCTGTTTTTTTAATATTATTACTTCCGTAACTGTCACTTTTAAAAATAAAACAATAGACAACAAATGAAGCTAATTTATGTAACTGAGGGGTGGGATCGATAAAATTTCGAGACTATTTTTATAATTTCGTCGGCTATTCTTTGCAAAAAATAACATATATCAAGATGATTGGAAAAAAAAGAGCAAGAGAAAAGTAGGTCACTTATACTTTAGGATTGATCTGTTGCAACGAAGGAGGACACATAGTTTGAAAAATGAGATCGATTTATTCGACAGTTTCTTTTCTTTTTTCTTTGTCCAGAGTTTGATTTAGTTGGTACTAGTTTGGAAGAAAAAAGCGGATAAACCATTTTAGAGGATCTGATAGTATTTCCTTAAATTTAAAGAAAACATTCAGCTGCGTCTTTTAGTCCTTATACTATTAACTTTCATAGTTTACTAGTATAACAAATTAATTAAAATGTTCTATTTTTTTCCATAGTTGAAATAAATTTTAAGACATGTTATACAGTTCTGTTTCTCGGGGGGTGGGGTGATAATTATAAGTACAATTGATTTTATATTCAATTGATTTAGATACTTAAATCTTACATCACCGATCCTTCACATCCTTGATACCTTTTGATCAGTTGTTTCACCTTAGTTATTACACTAGACAGGTACAATATGTACAACAACGATATACGAAAATTCTTATTTATCCTCAAGAGGTCTGGTATATTTTAAGCTCCATTTAACAGTATGCACAATCAAGTCATTCTAAATTAAAAATTGTCAAAGAGTACTGAGTTCTGATTTAATTTCTTCGAACTTCAGCAGAGTTAAATCGAGAACAATGTATTTTGAGTGTGGCCCTGTACCTTATTGTGAATGTTGTTTGTTTTAATATTAACGATCAACACCTTAAAATATTCTTCCAGGTACTGTATTGAAAGTTTTACTATGCGCTAAGAAAAGTGTATTTATTTTATTTATGATATCATACAAAAGTATTAATACAAACTTCAAGAGATGATACTCGTAGAACATATTTTTTTTTTAAAAAAACTTTTTCCTTATGCAATTGCTTGGTTGCCTTTTAAAAAAGAATCTTAAGAAGACTTTTTTTTAATCAATTCGTATACACATTTTTGTGTGCATTCATTGTCATTTCTGTTGAAGACTTTACAAGTAATGAGTAGCTGTACCACTCAAGACGAGACAAATAGACATTTCTTGTATGGGGTGGAAATGTGAGAGATGTCCGAAAATTTCACCAGAAGGGTGGCTTTCAATTTTCAGATTTTTTTCTTATGGAGACGTATGAAAAGTTTTATCTACGATAATCCTATCGATCCCAATTAAGGCTTTGTTCCAAGAATTTCTGTTGCACCTCGTGATATACGAAAAGGCTTGATGCTTTAACGAATATATGTTGAGTAGCCTTTACAAACCCGCTTCGCTCGGTATTTCATGATGTATTTGTACTATACATTGCTTTTAAGTTAATGGTATCAAAGTCCTAGTATTAAGCCTTCGATTGTATTGAAAAACATTCTTATAGTCTTTGCTTCTTGACTTAAAAAGGATGGGACATGGATTTTTAAAGCTGAAATATAATTATCTTCTGCGCACCAGTAACCCTCTAGCCTCTTGGGAGTCAATTCCCTCCACCTATTCTTAACGGATGACTTGTGTACAAAAGAAACGTGCTTGCGAAGTTTAAAGTCTGAAAGAGTTTAATAGATTAAAAACGGAACTTTTGTCTATAATGCCCAAACAACGTCCTATCGGAAGTCAATTTCGGTAAAACATGTTCTAACAAACCTCTACTTTAACAGCAAGAAAAAAAAAGCATGCCTGCCAAATTTCAGGTCTGAAGGCTTAAGGTATCCGACTACCCTAAAATCATGATTTTTTTTTCAAAAATTGACAAAATTTTTTAATGACTTTATTTTATAGACCATCTTACTACCTTAATAATATAATACCAAGTTTTTATTTTCCCTCCACTAGAACAAAAACTACAAGCGTTTTAGAAAAATAAGATGTCTTAACTTTACACAAGGTGTCAAACTTTAAAATGTGTTTTACTCGAAATGTTTTTTTTTTTCGAAAAATTCAAACGTGGACAGCGATTGCTCAAAATGTTTTAAAAATAATTGGCTGAAATTTTTTTCTTATATTCTGCATAACAGTAGAAGTGTTTTGATCTTCAGATTTATCAATCACTGTTTTATTTCAAAATTTGCAGTCCTTCATGTGTATATAGTCAATGTTTTTTTAAGCAATTTCGTATAATCACTAAGATAAAGTGCTCTAGTTTTCGTAAAAATTAAAATATCTCTTATCCTGAAGGTCACTTCAAACAGGAATAACAAAGTAAGACATCAAAATTGAAAAATTGAGAATTTGTTCATAAAATCTTTGTACAGAGCGGGCCCCGTTTATGTAATTTTTTGTACATTTTTTTACTAGTTTTTTTCCATTTTAATAACAATATTTTTTTCTTTTATCAATTTTAGAATTTTTTCCTTAAAATATACTAAATAAATATAAGAAACACAAAAAACCCCCCATATCTCCATTTTTTCAAAAAAAAGTTGTCGTAAGTAGTCGGATACCTTAACAGTTTCGAAGATCTCGAGACAAGTGAGTGTGTGTGAGATAGTGAGTTGCTTTTCTCTTGTACATACATATTTAAATTGCTACGCTGAGAAGACGTGAAGCGTATATCAATTCTGCCAATCTCTGTCTTGAGCAGTTTTGTGATTTGTGTGTGTGCTCATACATTTGAGGTGACTGCCTACCTTGAAAACGTCGTTTTTCGTCAACACACACACACATATATATATATATATATATATATATATATATATATATATATATATATATATATATATATATATATATATATGGCATTTTTTTTATTTCAAAACCTTATAGTTTGAACATTTTTCTTTCCAAAATCGTTTTCATTTTACCTTTAAGCGAAATAGAAATAAAGTTATAGTGATTTTAAAAAACATCACTCTATTTAAAAGAGCAGTAAGATAAAACTTCAAATGAGTTTTTCTCACAATTATATTTTTGAAAGAAACCCTTTACCAGATACATGATATCTTAAGAACCAAACCAGATAACGTTTTGAAATTTTGTGGGAATGTTTATTGTACTATTCTTCATAAAGTAGATCATAAGTTTTGTTGTAGGTTAAATATTTTTTCATTTAGGGTAGTTTTTATAAGGAAAAAACTTAAAAAATATCAAAATTTTTATATTATTATGTATAATTGTCTGTAATTTTTTTGTATTTTAATATTTCTCTTAGATTTTAGTTCATTTTGAAAAGCACCGTAATATGTATATTGTGCATAAAGAAAATTATGATAATTGTATTAGAAATTTTTTTATACAGTGTTACCCGTTTTAGTAAAAATTTGGTAAAATCTCCTTGAAAACAACCAATTTTTCTAAAAGTACAATATTTATTTAAAATTTTTTATGTATTTACATATTTTTTTTTAATTTTCTTCCTAAAAACACTCAATCTGTTTTTATAAAAAATTAGATCCGAAGGTAGGCAGTCACCTTAATTTCCTATTTTAATATAAAATTAATTTCTCCTATTTATTTTGCAAGGATTTTTTTGTTCTTCTGTCATATTCTCGAGTGTTGATTCAATTTAGACTGTAACTGTTTACTTTCTAGTGGCTCAGCCCGGATCGATGGTAATAGGCTGTTAATTGAAAAAAGAGCCTTTAAAGTTTATATCTCAAAAGTCTTGAATAACTCTGTATTAATTTTTACAGGGATGTTTTTATATTTCTTAACTTGGACAATGTCCGGTTGCTTAATGTATGTACATAAAATGTTCATTTACCTATTGCTAAGAGAGCATGCCTGATGTTTCCACCGAATTCTGATTTGATAGCCTCTTCCATTATGTGCCCCGCAACATTTTCGTAAGCGGCAATAGTCGCTCGGAGTTGTTCTCGGCTGCGGGTCGCTAAGACGGTTATAAATAGATCTTGGTCGCTGCCCCAGCTTTTCGATAAACCTGCCTAAAAAGGAAAATAAAAACATAATTGTGTATATACTTGATTTGTTGTTGTTGTTACTAATGTCACCTGTATGATGCTGTCAGATCGAGTCGCACGAAATTCATCGGGGCAAAGGGCTAGATGTAGGCCTGTCGTTATCTGTAGCTTTGAGCACCATATATGTGACAGTACGATTTAGCTCGGTTTGAGGGAGAACACCCTGGAGAAAGCCGATTTCCTGGACGGAACTACGGCTGAGGAGGAGGTGAGCCCTTCTGGGTCTCTTATGTGTAACGAGTTATCCTCCTTTAAGAAGATTTATCCCAATCAACTTGGTACTTCGGAAGTAAGCCAGGATGTTCATTCAGGCTTATTCCTAGAAAATATCAGACTGCCTTTTCGCGCTTTATGAGTTTCAATATAAAAACTCTCCTCTTTCGTTAGGGTCAGAAGATACTCCCGCAGTGCCACTGGTGTTATTCCAAGCTAGTCTCCTCTGTCCACATCTTGATTTGCTTGAATTTTAAAAAGGACAAGGTCCTTCAGAATCCTCTTCTGTTTCTAAACTTTTTGAAAATTATTGAATTCATGGAGATTGTCTAGCATTGCTAGACAATTTGGGTGTAGCAACGACAATAACTTAATTTTTAACATCACTTTTAAAAAGATACCAAAGCAATAATATTAATTATTTTTTAAATCGCTAATTCACTCTAATTTTGCTTTAAACTTCAACTTTACTGGAAAATAAAACCTGGTAAAAACAGTAACATCTGGATGCATTTAAATAATCTTCAATCTTTTTTTAGTTATTTGAAGTGCCTCATATGATGCATTGCTTAAATTCATTTCCAAGAAAAATCGAGATTTAGTCGTTTCATGTTTTGCAGAACGTTACATCTCAATTTAGTCTTCCTTATTACATTATTTAACCCTTTATCAACTGCATTATGATTTACTGCAGCTTTTTTAATGCAATATATTTTTTCGAATCATTACATTGAAAACTCTAAGGGATATACACAAACAAAATACTCAACTTTGGGAAATTTAATTAGTTAGTTGTAATTAATTAAAGATATTTAAATGTAAAATTAATTACACACACTGTCCACTTAAAATAAATAGTCAAATCATTTTCTAAGGTCTTCATTAGCATATAAAAAGAGTAAGAGTACCTTTTGACATTAACTATTTTTCTGAACAAAAATGACAATCTTCGGTATCCACTGAAAACGCCATCAGCTGAAAACGCAATTTCTGCTTAATACTATTCGCCTTCACCGCTAAAATAGTCATCATAGAACCTGTGCTGCCATATATCTTGGAAGAGTGGATTTCAAAGAATATTCCTGCCAAGTATCGTCAGAGTATTCGTAAAAACGGTTATTCTATGTAATTTTAAAGTGAGTGGTACTTATAAGTACCGTCGTTCGATAAAGGGTTAAAATTGAATTTTGGTTAAAATTATATAGGTATGAAGTTAAATTGCAAAATGCTTTCAATATATTACCGAACATAATATTTTTTTGTTTCAAGCATGGAAAGTTCAATTTTCTTGAAGTAAAAGAGATAAATTAATTTATTAGAGAACTATGAGATTTCAGCTTAGGATGTTCTCTGTATTTTGTCTCAAGTACAGAATAAAAAACGAAAGTTTCTCTCACATAACTAATATACCATTGCAATTTATATTTTCAAATTAGTTTAAATTATAAGGAAATTGTTTCGGATTGTCTTTGAATTAGTTTGAATTGAATATTTTTATTGTTAGAGGAAAAATTTCAGAGTTTTATGTCGCCCGTTAAAATATTCAGGAGATTTAAATATTCTAGGTGATTTTTATTTTAAACTTATTGTAGATATTCTAGTAAGTGTTTTGAAATTTTAGTAAGAGCTTAAACGAAAATTGTAAAATTAGAAAATCACAAGAAGGTAGTCATGACACTGTGATGTCACAATAAACTCGATTCCTGTGACGTTAGGATGACATTAAAGATGCAATCACTTGTCACTTATCGATCAATTCTTATATCTCACTGTTGCCATCTATGGATTTTAAAGAAATTTTCTTTAAGAAATATATATTTGTTAGTAATGTTAACACTCACAAAAATTCTTTTGATTAAAAATTTTTCCAATGTATAAAGAGACAAGAAAGAAAAAAAATCCTTATGTAAAAGAATTTTTGTGGACTTAATATAACTGATAACTCATCACAACGCAACTATTAAATCTGAAACTGTACATAGAATTTTCTAGCACAACAAATGAGACTGATGTGAACTTTCAGCGAAGTCACGCGATTGCATGTCATGTGACCATTAGAATTGAGTCCATTATCTCAGGAAACTAAATAAAGTTATTAACTACTTTCGAATGGAGCTAAAATTTAAATTCATTTTGATTAAGTAAATTTATAACATGTATCAAAATTATTCAGACAGAATGAAAAAGAAAGATAATCAGGAAGAAGGCATGGAAGTGAAGAAAAGTCAAATAATGAGATAACTTCGAAAATGCTGTCTGTGTAGACACGGTAAAACTTTCTTTAACAAAATATAAAATTCATAGATTGTAAGAAATAATCAATCAATAATATTTTAATTTGCTTTTTTTACATATGTGTGATGGTTCTGCGAATATTTCATGGAAAATATTCTCAGTTATGTTCAGATGGACCGACAAAACCAAAATGCTGGTTCTCATTCACGATATCTCGTATTTCCAATGATCTAGTTGATGCAAAGATTCTTCCTATCAAGATGATATTAGAGATTTGAAAAACTGTTTTAAAACGGACGTGACTTACCTATGTCTAGCCTATCACCTATTCTAGCATTGCCTTACTTAAGATTCTTCCTATCAAGATGTTATCATAGTTTCGAAAACCTATTTTAAAACATGCCATTGTGTTAAAGTTGTTTTTGCCATATGCACAAGAGCATGAACGTAACGAGGAGCACATTTTCGGACAGAAAAAAGGCCTCTATTTTTATAAAAAAAATTATGACAATGTAACTCATGTATTTGTTTATAATATAGTGGTTTTAAAATTTAAAAATATTTAAAAAATTATTAATTTTTCCTTTTAACATGTAAAGGGATAGCTTATTTAGCATTATGGTATAGAAGAAAAAATATGAAACACATTTTATAAGAGAAAAAATCTGTCAACTCGGATAAAAATGAGTAGTATGATAAAATAAGTGACAGGATAGTGTAGCCAGAATATAATATTAATGTTTTTGAGTTCTTTTATATCTGAAAAAATATTCCGAATTTGGGTCCTATTCTTTAACATTAGCCGAATGCATTAATTGTCTTTGTATATCTAATAATTGCCAAAGAAAAAAGAAACTGTCAAAGGATTATTACAATTGATCCTTGTGTTGTGCATTATTTTTGAAAGGACGTAAACCAGCTCAACATAGTGTTAATATTGTAGAGCAAGGGTGTCGAACTCACGGCCCACAACGAACATTTTTGCTGCCCGGCCAATATATCCCGACACAAGAATACATTATAAAATTTTTAAAAAATTCTTCCGAAATTGGAAAGATAGCAGCAGAAAAGAGATTTCAAGTGTCTAGATATACTCGTAAACATTAATTTTTTTCTTTTATATATGTTTATTATAATGTATTATTCGAAATCAACCTACGTTTCTTTGAATATTGATTTTTTTTTTGCGGCTCGCCTAAAGTTGAACCTTGTTTGCTTGGCCCGAGTTAGCTTTTGTGTTTAACACCCCTGTTATAGAAGTTTTTTTCTTGCTGCCGTACCTTTCTAATATATAAGTGGAATTTTAGCGGGAATGGATTATTACGCACAGCATGCATACAGGGTAAGTTCTGTACGTAATTATTGGTGATACTGCGTGTCCATATTCAGAAATAGAAAATTATTATTATATAATTCTTTCAAGCATATAAATTTAAAAAAAATAACAATGTTCTGGAATACATTTGTAGGCAGAGAAAACATTATCATAAACAAACTAGAATAACTTTCCTGAAAAGCCCCAGAAATGATACTTTTGGATTTACAGCGAGTATATTTCCTCAGCTGAAGTTCAGGAGCACTGTCAATAAATATCAGGAAAAATAAAAAAAAAACTCGATCAAACAAATGACATTACAATGTGTTATGAATGAAAAATGATATTCCTGACTCCCTTCCAGCTGTATAAACACGAAAATGCTAGATGACATGCATGAATTTCCACTTACATCGTACAGGTGGTGAGCTTCCATTACAGCCAGATCCTGATCCACCTCAGCGAAATACTCCCTGTCTTTGTTCGTGAGTGCGGCTACTAGTTTCTGTATATCGCCCCTCAAACCACTGCTCAGGTATTCTCCCAAGTCGTGCTTGTATTCTAACGAAGATACAATTACATTTCAGTACGAAATCACAAGATTTTTTTTTAATCTCAAAAATTAGAGAAAAAAATAAGTAATATTACTTACTTTCTCTGAAAACTGTTTTCAAATATCGGAGCTCCTAAAAATAAATAAAATGATTTAGCATTTAGCATTTTTTTTAAATGTAAGTATAGACAATGTATATAGCGAGACAAATATTGAGCTTTTGTAACCGAATGACTTGGTTATGAATTATTATTCTGAAAGAGACAGACTTATCAAAGGTCATTTAATCCGAAATAGTTCAATTTGCAGTTCAGTTTAATTTTTCAAATGTTTAAACAACAGCAACAATAATTACATCTTTATTTTTTTTATATTCTACTTTTACACTAATAATTTAACCGTTGGGCTAAATTCATGTTTGTCACATGATAAATGAAATCACATGTACTACATTGAACTCAAAATTAGCATTAAACTTGTACTTGTTCTATTTGTAAAATTTAGTAATTGGGTAAAGATATTAAAATGTTATGATTCTTAAAAAAAGTTTTAAAATTATAAAGAAAAATTCTCATATTATACGTGTGCTTATGAATCAGGGCCATTTCTTTTACTTATGAGCGTCATTATTGCTGACAAAAGTATGTACATTTTTAAGGAAAGAATCTGGAAAAAAGCAAAAGTTAGCAACAGCGAAGCACATGAACTGATTAACTGGAAGAACGTGTGTGCATTTATCTTGTGATTATGACGTCACATGAATTTATGAACTAATTGGTTGGAAACGCATGATTGTGTGTGTAGTTATCCGGCGACGTTATAGTCAAATGAATTTAGCTTATTGTAAAGCATATTTTTTTATATCTATTATAACATCAACATATTAAACCAGTTGTAATCGTTCGGTCACAACAATAACTAGCAATCTTTATAACTATGTGGTAAACTTAGTTTTGGACGAAAAACATTACATTTCTCAAATAAAATCAGCGGTTAGTTGAGTATATTTTTAATCAAACATAGTCGATACAAGCTTATCCAGATAAAGTTAACATCCTTTGCACTTCCATTGGTTGGTATTGATTAGTTGCATTATATTTATGTTATTAAAAGTAGATTGAAGGGATGATGAACCTTCACTATGTCAAATTTTGATCAAAATTGTGACTTTGGTTTTTATAATATTCCTTATATTTCATTGAATAATTTGTCATTTTGATTAATAATTACTGAATTATTATTTTTTATTTTACTCAAATAAATATTTAAAATACACTTTTCTAAGTTCGTTAATTTTCCCTTTTCATTATTACGTAAAATGCTCTTTACATTTCAAATTACGTCTTATCTCTTTGAAATTTTCACAACTTATGAAAGATGATATAATTGACAAATTTGTGCATTAATTTTCTAAAAAACTTAACAGATCACATTTTGTGTTGTTTTGAATACTTTGAATGTGTGATGATAGTTGGTGAAATATTTCATATAGTATAGAAAATATATCTTGTTTTCATCAAATTTTATTCTGAATTTAAAAACTGTGCACAGATATGTTATGTTGTAGTTCATACATATATATATATATATATAACAAAAATTATGTACAGATTTTAAAAACTAATACACAAGGAGTATTTTTGAAAATAGATTAAAAATTTTATTTAAAAAAATCAATTTATAACAGTTTTTTTAAAAAGTATATTTAAATAGTGAAATATAATAATCCTTTACTGTGTTGATTCCGATTTCAGCTAATTAAACTAACAATTTAAGAATTTTCTTTATAATCCACTGTTTCCTTATAAGCTTTCTTTTTTAAAACATTTACATTACATGTAATGTGAAATCTCTTTAAACGAGCTTATTAAAATCTTGTTGGAATAAAAACTCTCCTCTCTCTTTTGAAATATTCTACGCACGTTACTTTTACAACCCTTGTGATGCACAACACCTATCTTGTCATTTATTTGCTTTATGTGATTTCATCGCAAGAGCTATTTACTTTGATAATGGGAGATATTTGTTTTTACGACCACATTTTCAATCATATCTGTGTTGCTTTTTTCTTCTTTCAGTTTTCACAATGGGAATGTCTCTGGGCTCTCTTTTTCTTTCAATCATCTCTCGTATGACAACATAAAAGATCATGTTGAGTAATAAATGCATAGGAGAAACACTCAAAAAATTTATTGCCGCTCTTTTCACTAGAACGAGGTTCCAAAAATGTCAGACTGTTGCCAATAAAATATTTTAACCTCTCGTTTAACTTTAAAATAGTCAAATAATGGTTGAAATAAAGCGTAATGAAAATAATTATTGGTTATTTTATTTATCTTTCGAAATACGCACAAATGCGGATATCTTTTGAATATGTTTTTTGCATGGTAAATATGCTTCTTAAAATATTAAGTTTCAATAGCTTCGGTTTGATTACATATTTATTTTTATATTCAAAAGAATTTCTTGCACTTTTTAAAGATTCTCTGCCGTTAAAAGTTTATTTAAATGTATAGAGTCTCAAGATTATACTTTCTGCTCTGTATAAACAATTACATATGTGTGTGTGGGTTTTATATTATTTTAATAATTTACTCAGAAAGGCTAGAATCAATTTGAGTTGATCTGTTTTAAGAAAATTTTCGTCCTTCTCTGTAAATAAGCAATATAAAAAACTTTTTTTAAGTCAGTTCCTACTAGATCAACAAAGAAACATTTTATTTTAGCTACTTTTTATTAAATAGTTACAATTAATATAAATATTTATATACATATGACAGAATCACAACATTAAGTGGTGATTAATTTTTATTAATTATCATTAAAGTATCGTATTGTCACCCAAAACAATCGTGTATATAAAATTTCAGTTCAATTGAATGCTTTGAAACGTGAAAAAAAACCTTTAAAGTTTTGACACGTCGCCAAAATGGTCACCAAATCATCAAAAATGATGCCAACGTGGCTGTATTTGTAATTCTTTAAATAATTAGTTTTAATCAATTAATTTTCATTAATTATAATTAAATTATTGAAATTGTCATCCAAAATAATTATGTATACAAAATTTCAGCTCAATTGAGCGCTTTAAAATGTATTTTATTAACTATTGAAAATTCCACCAATATTAATAAATAAATAAGTATATAGAGAGTGCGAGTTAATAGAAGGAATTGAATAATGTAATTAAAGTGAAACCACTTGCCATGATATTCCTTTTACACTTTAAATAAGTAGACATATTTTAAAAAAGTTATTCCAAGTTTTAAACTACAAGGAAAATATCAATATACAGTTGAACCTGTTTTTGTGCGGTAGATAGGGACCGCATATAAATAAACGTACAAAAAATATTCAACAATTTCATAAATTCTTATATATAACAAACTAATTTGTGGAAAATACTACAAAAAACTTTTTTTATGCGGTGGATAGGGACCGCATAAAAAAGTCGCATTTATAAACTATGCCAATTATTTACGAAATTTATGTAAGAATATACTTCCATGTAACAAAGTAAATAATTAAATATTACACATGGAAACATTTTAAAAACATAGTTTCTCATTGTATACACGGATAAGTTTTCAAAATGCACATACATAAATCATTGCTACTCATCGTAATCCAAAGCCCTGTGAAGAATAAGTTCAAAATCGCTTTCGTCACTTGAAGTTACAATATTTCAATTGATTTACTTTTTGGCAACATAAAGTAAGAGATAAGTTTTTGGTCGAAGGTCAGGTGGTCAGTTGCTTGTAAATGTCACGATGACAAGATATACATGTTGAAGGCCCCTTTTTTGAATTTTATACTCTTTTTTTTAATTGGTATTTGATTTAAGAAAATGATTTCCAATTTGTTGGAAAGCTGGCTCCCTGCATATTTTTATCCACTCTCAAAGAATCCGGTTCTTCTTGTCCGTCTTCATAGTCTATCAAATTATTGATAATGTCACTGTCATTGAAAGTTTCGTCTTCAATCCAGCGTGGGCTGCTGGAGCGTTAAGAGAAAGGAACTGAATGCGCACTGTCTGGAGACTGTTTATACCAAATGAACAAAGCATCTTGAAGTGTATATTTCAGTGGCGTTACACCCCTGCATCATGGGGAGGGCAGGACTCTAGGGGCCCAAGATCTGACTTACGCTAAATACGTATTTACCCAATTTATAAAATATTAAAGGCGAAACCTGACTTTCAGGGGGGGTTCTAACATTCTCACTGGTAAATAGATATAAAAACGCCGCTGGTAAATAGATATAAAACATTATAGTAGCGCCAAAGCCATTGAAATTCATACACCGCATAAAAAAAAAAGATCGCACATAAAAATCGCACAAAAATAAATTCGCAAAAAAAAAAGACAGCTCAAAAACAGGTTCTACTGTATATGCAAAAAAAAAAAAGAAAAAAAAAATAGGGAAACATTTTATAACTCAAAATTAAACTTGATGTTTTCGTTTTTTAAAACTTTTTGGATTATTATGCGAACATACATCAAAAAATATGTGAAGGTCCCTCGAGACCTCACTTTGAGAACGAGAATAATCTTGAGTCACAAAAGAACCAGTAGCCATTTTTATAAATAACTTTCTTTATTTGGTTATCTTTCCCAAATAGAATCAAAGACTTATTAACAATAATTTTACTAATATTATGAGGTTTTAAAGATAATATCCTTTAAATTAACTCAATTAATTAATGATCTAATTAATTAATTTATTAAATAACGATCACGCAGAAATTACCACGATAAGAGATCCCAGAATTATTTTTAATAATGTTCTTATTGAACATTTAACTTTAATCTGACTCTTAAAACTTTAATGAGACTTTAAACTCAAAATAATATTTACCACTCGGAATCTCAATTCTTCATGAGATTAAATTATCGACAACAATAAGACTTCAATTCAAATTCACTATAACTCTATATTTCAATATCTATCTCCTACTGCTCTAACTTTACTATTTCGTTTGACTTAAATACTGAATCTAATCTACATAACAAGGAATCCTGTCCGCTTTTTGGAGTTGATTGGAAATAGGTAGGGAAGTAAATTTCCCTAAAAAGGTCGGTTCAGAAGGTTAGTGATAAAGTTCCGTATAGATTCGTCACAAATATTTATGCTTCATTTTGTAATATCCAGTAAATATTAGTGATTTCAACGTTTTATCTCCATGTCCCTTTAAGACTGAAGATATAAATTATTAAAACTCAAATCGAAGCTTTTCAATTGTAATTTTAATCGTTTTTATATACCGTAAAATCCCAGCGTATAACGCGCACCTATACTTTCAAGCTGCATTTTTTAATAATTAGGTATATTTGCCTTGACAAGTTCTACTTTGTAAACAGTAACATTAAACCGAAACCGAATATGATTTCCAATCCTATTTCCGGTGTAATGTTAATCTATGGGAAAGCATCGAAATTCAACTGAGTTTTTTAAACTTATAATGCAAGTTTTTGAAACTTTTTTTGAACTATATGGATAGAAGATAATTTGTAGAATTCAGATATAGTATTTTATATTATTTATTAAAAAAGTATCTTTTCTAAATACCTTGTTAATTTTTTCAGCTCAAAGCAATGGTGATTTTACTATAACCGGAAGAAAGTACTAATGATTGTAGCGCAACCATAGTAAGCATTACATTAGAAGTTCTCCATAAAGCGCATCCCCTTTTTTGTGAAGAAACCTGACATGTATGAGTGCAATACTCTTAAATTTTGAAGTCATTTATTCGAGGCCTTATTCAAAGCTTTAGGGGGGAAAACAGTATATTTTTAGAACAACCCTTTTAGTTTATAAGGAATGTCATTTATTTTAAGTAATCAGTATTTCGATATATGTAGAAGTCGAATTTTTTTTCTATGCTCATCTTTCTTTTATTTTTAAAGCTCTCATTTTTATACCCGGCCTTATATCGCTCACCCGTAAACTTTGATCTTATTCTTTCAATTCCTATTATTAGCTCACACTCTCTCTATATTTATTTATTTATTTATCTTGATGGAATTTTCAATCGTTAATAAAATACATTTTAAAGCGCTCAATTGAGCTGAAATTTTATATACACAATTATTTTAGATACAAATGCAGTAATTTAATTATAATTAATACAAATTAATTGATGAAAACTAATTATTCAAAGAGTTACAAATACAGTCACTTTGGCATTATTTTTGGTGACTTGTGTCAAAACTTGAAAAGGTTTTTTTCTCACATTTTAAAGCGCTCATTTGAGCAGAAATTTTCTATACACTATTGTTTTTGGTAAAAATACGATAATTTAATTATAATTAATTAAAATTAATTGACAGAAACTAATTATTTCAAGAATTACAGATACCGCCACGTTGGTTTCATTTTTAGCAACTTAGGTCAAAACTTAAAAAAAAAATTCTCACGTTTTAAAGCATTTAGTTGAACTGAAATTTTATGTACACGATTGTTTTGGATGACAATACGGTACTTTAATGACAATTAATAAAAAATAATTGCCACTTAATATTTTGATTCTGTCATGTATATACATATTAATATTAATTGTAACTATTTAATAAAATGTAGCTAAAATATTTTATTTTGTTGATCTTGTAGGAATTGACTTAAAAATTTTTTATAATACTTGTTTGTGTTAAAAATGCGTGTCATACGTCAGATTTTACAGTAATAATGTTGTGCATTATACCGTACTCATATAACTTATCGAAATATGTTTTTCGCAAACTATAAATGGTTTGTTTTCATATTTGTGAAATAAATGTTCAAGGTTTGAAGTTGGAAGCTTTTTTTATATGCAAGTTTTACCTATATTTGTTTTTTCAGTAAACTTGGTAACACAAATTCTTTACCATTTAATAAATATTTCCTCTCAAAAATGAAAATATAAAAAAAGCAAATATTTTACTTTTATGTTAATTTTTCTTTTTTGTTAAAATAACAATTTCAATAAATAGTCTTCTTTTATAAAGTAAAATAAACATTAAATGTTTAAAAAATATGCACAGCATAGATTATTTTGCTTACCATGTATTCTAGAGAAACTAAAACTTCGATTATACAATTTTCATCAGTCCTGTATCCCTGTTGAAACATATGTATTATTAATAGAAAAAAACAAGCTATATAATAAACTGTATAAGAACAATGAAGCAAAAAAGAGATTTGAGATCCATCTTGTTACTTATCCACAAGAGGAGGAGGCTATTATTTTAGCTATCAACAAATTGATTAACCAATTATTTGGTTAATCGATTGATGGTTTTACAAGACATGAAGCAGCAAAGGCTAACTAATTACTATTCTTTGTGGTTTATGTAACAATTCACGTCTGCTGTCAACAATAATAAATTTCATTTTGATTTCATTTCATTTCATTTTGATACGGTGATTGGAATTGATTTTAATTAGCGTTTCATTTCGATTCAGCACGAGAACTATTAGCGATGGATCTCTAAATTTTGAACAACGATCAAGTTGTCGCGGCCCGAAGGTCGAGGGTGTAAGACAGTTCGGGAAAGAAGCAGACATGATCTTAAAAACAGAAACTTTTATTCTATCTTTAACACTTTATGAATGATTTACAGTTTTATAGCTTAAGTCTGGGAGTAATTGGAAATCCTAACACTTAATCTGACATACAAAATTATTGACAAAATTATTACAAAATTATTACAAAATTATTAGCTTCAGGTGGAGCTCCTTGTGTCGATCCTTCTCGAAACCCGACAGCTCGGTCAGCTGCAATGTTATTTACTTTCACAACTCTTGATGGATACGATGACTATTAATTTCAGGACATGCGACATCCCAGTGGCCATTAACCTTCTCTTATTCTTAGATTTCACGCTTAACACGATCAACGATTCACCTCACATACTCAACATCAAGGTTTAAATAATAGTTACATTTGCATAAATTCGTCATCTCTACGGAAAGTGATTTTTAATTTAAAATCACCGTTAACGAATGGTTTCTGTAAGAAGATTAGTCGAAGAACCCGAATAGTACCTGTTAAAAAGTCACGAGGCCGAACCTTGAATTGGCACTTGCCTCTTCGAAACTTCCTCACTACGCCAACGGTAGGATTTGAGCCTCGACAGATTTAACGTGCATCAGTCCTCTACACCGTCGCCCTTCAGTGGCACTACGACTGGAACCCATGATTCAACCATGCTGGCCAGGAGTTCGAGACCATGACCACTGGGCTACCACAACCGTATATTAAATAGCGAAAATTTTCTTTTTGATGTCGTATTCGATTGAAGTATTTGTTTAAAATAACATAGCCCCTGATGACTAAAACTGTTATGTCGAATATTTTGCAAGAAACTCTTAAATATTTGTGGTTCAGATTTATAAAGTGTCATCTCAGTTTTCGATCTTGTCATCTGATCGTATTTTTATTCTGCTTTATTTCAGTAGCTGTTATATTAAATAAACTACAGTGAAATACGTTTAATGCGAAAAGCTTAAGAGAAAATATCGGTTTACATGAAAAAAAAAAAAAGAAAGAAACAGCGGTTTCGACAAACTACTATGTATTATCATGCTGGTTTTTTCTCTTATCACGAAACGAAACTCACTTGACATGGAAAGATTTCCCTTCTGGGAATGAACAAATTGCGGAAAACACCAGCCGGATTCGATTGCCCTAGTGTATCATTGGAAAAATTCGCTACAATAGACGATGATAATGTGTGTACAGCCCCAATTATGGCAGACAAAGACATTTTGGAGTTCACTCAAAGCTAAAAAAACATCATTGATACAGATTCCGACGATGAAAATGAAATGAATAATGCAGCTCCTGTTTCCAAGTCATCGTAAATGAGAGACATCATGAAATGTATGCAAGGTTATTTAGACGCGCATTCCAATGGTGGAATGAGAAACAGAATGGACGACATCGAACAATTTGTTGACAATTTGGTACTAAAAAAGACAATGCAAAGAATAACATATCAGATTATTTTCCAAAAATTTAATAAATGTTTCATTTTTTAAAAAAAACAACCCTCGTAAATTTTGAATTAAATTTCATTAAGTTCCCGTGAATGTTTTTGTTCCATTGATTTTCATTAAATACATGCATACATACTTATCTATGTAAATAAAATGTACTCTAATAAACTTGACTTTGTTGAAATATGTTTCTTTTTTCAATATCCTTTATCGCGAAAAATATATTAGTTCCGTGTTAAACAATTTTCACTGTATATAATACCTTTTTGGTTTAAAAAAAACTTTACCAATTGCTATTACCAATAAAAACAGCAAAAAAGTACATATCCATAACATTCTTGCTTGTTGAATTTCAATGTTAATTTTTTTCAAAGTTGAAATTATTCCTACCTTCACTGCTGCATGTAAGCATTCAACAATAAATTCCGCTACAGGGGTGAGAAGTGCCAAGCAAACGTCTTCAAAGTGTCCCCCGAGTTCAGCTTTGATGTCTTCCTCTAAACTCTGAAATAAATTTTGTGAGTAAGAAGATGATTCCATGACTTAATTTCAACACTTACCAACGCAATTTTTAATTCAACCGTTTGTTTTGTTTATATATATTAAATGCTCCTGAAAAAAATTTCTCTAGTTGTATGATGGAGCTGTAATGAACATTTTGTAGGTACAATGCGTATTTACGGGTATATATGGATATACATATATTATGTATGCTGAATAATAATAAAGGCATAATAATAAAGCTATAATTCCTTTTTGATTAATAATGGAGAGTTTTTAAAAAAATGTTTGTTATCTCAAATAAAAAAATTAAGTGTTCTACTCTTTTATTTTCCTCTTAAATTATAGAGGAGAGAATCGTTCACGTCGATCGGTAAAATTCTGAAGTTTCCGCGGTGATTGCTTTCGGACAAGTACCGTTGATGCTAAGCCGTTTTCTTCCGTACTTTCTCCCGATTTGATTTAAATATAATTCGGTGAATCAACAAAGTTTGGCGAAACAGATGAAAAGGATATGGTTTTGCTGAGAACACGAAAGTGGGAAAAGAAACTGTATGTTTAATTTTAGTATACAATGTATTTATTTCTACTAATTCTGATATATTAATATCTTTCTTTCTGTAAATAATAAAAGATTCTGAAGCAAATACTGTTTTTTAACTGAAAATTCAAGCACTTCTTCTTTACGTCTATTACTTGAATCCACTTTTATCTTTTCCTATCACACAAATTCAAATACATCTTTTTTGTTTTCCTTTTCTTTTTCCCACTGCAAACTTTAAACTTTTTTTTCTACTGCATGCCAGATCCTTTTCACCTAAAATAATCCTCATAAGCAAAAAATAAAATTAAAGTAAATAAATTTCTTTCGGGAAATCTTTGCCTTTTATGAGAGAAGATACAAGTAAAATTAAAAGAAAATCAGAAAAATAATGCAAATTTGCTAAAATTCTTGATCTTACCATTCCGTACATCACTTTGTACTTTTTCTTAATAACCTGTCTCTGGGAATTGCTGTGGCTTGTTAAAACATCAATAATAACTTTCTCATCCGTTCCTAAAAAGAAAATAATTTATAGAATTCCTACAAAATTTGTCTTCAACTTACATTATAACGTCAAAACAAATCAGAGCAAATTTTAATTAAATTACGTCATGGAAGTTCATCTACATTTAGGATATTAAAGAAATGTGGATTTAATTTCATCTTTTATGAACATCGTATTTTGAAGCTGCTCGAGGGCTGTTGGTTTTATACCTTGTTATTCTGAACCTCAATCAAGGGATGAGAATGACATCTGAGCTCCCCCCCTCCAAACTTCCAGATCATACCAGCGTGAAGACCTGAGCCATGACAAACTTAATGCACATCAGATTTTCTACACGATGGGTCTAGAGTGGGTTGGAACTCAAACCCGCGACTCGAGGAAGCCACGAATTCACGATCCCTGTGATACCACTGTTTCAAAGAAATATAGAAGAAGATAACGTATAGAATCACGCATATGATTAATTACTCTCGAAATAATTTCAATATAAGTAGGCCAGACGAAAATTTGATAAATTCTAATGAACTAAAATTTTGCAGTATGATTTATTTCTATAATTCGAGGGCGAAAACAGAAGAGGGAAAAGTAACCTTACCTATTCCGCGCATTGCTCGCCTCAGCCTTGAAGCAACTTTCTCTGCGTTGAAGTTCGCAGCAGGTTCAATTGTACCCTATAATATTTCAGACACTTTAGAGACATACGATGATGTGACATATACAACAGTGCTTCTCAAAGTTTTGATATTTGCGACCCAATTTTCAACCATAATTTTCTTCGTCCACTCAATACAATAAGAATGCATTGAATACAATAATGATGTACTTTGACGTTAAAACTACAATACTATTTCAATTATAAACCAGTCAAATTATCAAGATAAATATTAAATTTAGTATATGTTACTTTCAAATAATAGATATTGTGACGAATCTGTACAGAACCCTTCCACTAATCTTCTTAGGCGTCTTTTGGGGGAATATAAATTCGCGTTTATTTCCAATCAACTCCAAAAAGATGAACGGAATATTCAAATTAGTAAGGTATTTAAGTCGAGCGTTGTGAGATAGCAAGTAGATGATGGAAGGTTATTGAGCCAGCAACTTTAAAAGCATTTTTAGAAGATTCAAGGAGATTAAATTCGTGCTGCTAGACGTACCAGAAAGCTGATATAAGCCGGCAGTAAATAAAATTTACGTACGCTTAAAATAAGCGTCAGTTTAAGCGACTTAGTTAAAGTTAATGAAAGTTAAGAATTCGAGTACGTGTATTTCTCGGATCTCCTATTTCGGTAGACCTTACTTGATCTTGAGCTTCATTATTAATTAATTGCATTAGTAGTAATTTAATTTAATATAAAGGTAAATCCCTTTAAGAGACTTAAAATAATAGTATTATTTGTTATCAGAGATTTTTTTGAGAAAATTATAATAATAAATAAATATTATTATTATTTAAAATGGCTCTTAGTGGTTCTTTGCCTCAAATTAATCTTGGTGTTCAAGGTGAGACCCAGGGGGGTCTCCACAGTGGCGCCCAACGAGTAAATCCGGAGTTTAGAGTCGGATCTAATTTTCGAATCATCCCTGAGCAGTATTTTTCGGGGGTGGAGAATGTGGTTGAATTCTTGGAAAATATAGATAATAACTTAACATATTACGAGATACCCACACAACTCGCTTGTGCATATTTAAAGGGTCATCTCACAGGATGGACACTAGATTGGTTTGAGGTTATAGGGTTGTTGAAGACAATGCGACGGATTACGCGCACTTAAAGCAAGCGTTGTCAGAACAGTTCCCCGTGGTTAGAAATAGGTCGGAACTAGAAACGCGTTTCTATTCATCATCTCAAAAGCATAACCAAAAACGGATGATGTATGATTTGTTGAAGATTCACAAAATCTTAGAACTCGAAATGACGGTGGAAAAATTGATCGATCATGTTATTAGTAGGTTAGAACCTCAGATTTTAGATTATGTAGAGGTTAGGCATACGCAAACCACATCTAACCTCCTGCAAATAATTGATAAGTATGAGGAATGGTTTCTAAATAGAAAGATCAGAGATTCGAGTTGGGAATCCCGAGATATAAAACCAAGCAAGAACAATCGTTTTCCTAACAGGAATCGGTAGGAAAATTGGAGGGAAACAAGAGGTAACAATATATACGTGGACAATAGCAGACCACGGAGATAGTTCAATAGATTTGAGAATCAAGGTGTTGCGGATAATCGGAGATTCGATGGTCGACGCCGAGGTGGTCAATCGGATCATCGATTCCACAATCAAGGTGAGAAATAGTGCTTTCAGGGATCAGAATGACCAAAACAGATATTTTAACTTTTAAGCGATCGATCGCGATGTATAGAAAATCCTCCAGATTCGGAACACCGAACTATTAGGATATCCTCACTACGAATGACTCCAGTGGATTTACCGTACGTCCCCATTCTTTTAAATGAGACATTCATTACAGCCCTTTGGGACACGAGGGCGGAGAAATCTTTCATAACAGAAGAGGTCGATCGCAAATATCGCATCGACCGCGTCAAAAGACGAAAGATAGAGTAGTGACGGCCCAGGGAGCCCCGTGTTGTCACTTAGGTCGGGTCGAATTACAGATTCGGATCCGAGAATTCCAGAAAACCTGGGAATTTTATACTTAACAATATGCAGTACCAATGCATTTTGGGCATTGATTTTATGAAGGAGTCCAAATTGACTTTAGATTTCAATCAGAAATCTCTGATCATTCCAGATAGCCAAATTAAGCAGTCGCCAAAAGTGGAAGAGCCGATCGAGATTGATATATCAGATACAAAGCTCGGTGAAGGGCAAAAGTTAAGGAATTTATTTAATCGTTTTAAAGGGTTATTTTCAGATCAGCCGGGGTTAACTCATGTTTTATACCATAAAATCGATACTGGGGACAAGGGACCGGTAGTGTCGAGACCCTACAGATATGACAGGGTCAAACAAGGAATAATCGATTATCACATTGAGAAAATGTTGCAAGAGAGTAAGATCCGTCCTATTCAATCCCCATACGCGTCACCAGTAGTTTTAACGCGCAAGAATAATGACCTTCCTCCGGATTCTCCTGAGGCGTATCGATTTGCAATTGATTATCGCAAACTTAATGCAATAACTAAATACCCCCGATATCCATTACTGGTGATTGATGATCTAATCACAAACATTCCGCATACCGGCGTGATGTCCACATTGGATTTAAAAAGTGGTTGTTTTCAGTTGGCGATTAGTCCAAAAGATATCGAGAAAACCGCATTTATAACTCGCAATGGCACATTTGCATTCCTCAGAATGCCTTTCGGCCTTTCAGGGGCGGCGCCAAATTTCCAAAAGGCCATTGATATTATATTAAAACCTGTTATTGGGCGTTTCGTGTCGGTTTATATCCATCGTTTAATGAACACTTAGATCATTTGAATCAGGTATTTACATTGTTGAGAGACGCTGGGCTAACATTAAATAAGGATAAATGCCACTTTGCACGTGACAAATTGAAGTATTTAGGTCTCGTAATTAGTAAAGAAGGGATCGAAACAGACCATAGTAAAGTCAAGGCAATCACAGAAATGAAACCTCCTAAAAATAGTAAGGAAGTGTCGAAGTTTTTAGGGATGGCGGGGTGGTATCAGAAGTTTATACCCAAATATGCAGATATATGTGAACCATTATATCGGTTAAAGAAAAAGGGGGCTAAATTTAATTGGTCGACAGAAGCACGGGATTCTTTTGATAAGATAAAACGAGCATTAACAGAGGCACCAGTTTTACTGTTGCCGAATTTTACAGAACAGATTAACTTATTTACTGATGCTAGTGGGGTCGGAATTAGTGCTGTGCTTAATCAAAACCACAGACCTATTGCATTCGCGTCGAGAACCCTCAATAAAGTGGAACGAAACTATACTGTTACTGAACGCGAATGTTTGGCGGTGATATGGGCATTAAATAAGTTTAAAACTTATTTCGGGTCCCTGCCGGTGAAGGTAATCACAGATCACGCGGCATTAACAAAGCTAACGAATGGGAAAAACTTATCTAGTCGAATGATTAGATGGGAACTCAAGTTATCCGAGTTCAACATAGAATGGAAGCATCGACCGGATTTCCAAAACGTTGTCGCGGACGTATTGTCCAGGAATCCAGTAGGCAATACGGATCGATCACAAATTTCGTGCGCAGCTCTTCGAGCCCTCGCCTTAAACTCACGAGAACAACTCATTCGAGAGCAAAGGGAAGATCCTGAGTTAGGACGCATCTATCGTTATTTAGAAAATCCGGACGATGGTTCCGTTAATGTGACTATGCGAGGGTTGGTCCTAGGATTTCAAAATTATCGATGGTCTAGTCTTTTACGCGAAATATTCTACAACTCTTGAAGAACTAAGAGTGTATATTCCTAGATCGCTTCGGCGAAGCAATAATGAAAGAATTATTGCTTCGCCGAAGCGATCTGCCATTAGCAGGCCATCTAGGAAAGAGGAAGACCTATTTAAAATTACGTGACACATGTTTTTTTTCCATATATGAGGAAATATATATTTGAATATGTATCAACCTGTGGCTCCGAAATGGAAACGTAAAGTAGGGTCAAATGGATCAAGGGTCAGGAAGGATTTAAAGAGGTCCAAAATTTGCAGAAAACGTTCTCTGCAGGTGTCCAAACATAGGGACCAGAAAAGACCAACCCTTGAGCCAATACAGGGGATCAAAAGAGCAATTCCGTCCTCGGTTTCATCTTGAAATTATAAATATAGAAGACCTGATAACCCCTCTCAGGGATCACATTGCAGGTCCCTCACATCTAAGAAATGCCAGGCAGGGCAAGCCACCTACGGAAGGGAGCAAGCATAACATGACCGGATAATACGACAAGGCCCGGGAGACCAGGACAACTACGAGTGGAACCAACAGGGCAGCTGAGAGGAGACCAGTCCGGTCTAAACAAGCGACAGCAGTGAGAACTTGTCCATATTACCTGCGCAGCCATGTAAAGCAGCCCGAAGGAGTTCCAGAGGATCGGAGAAGCATCGGAATTGAAAGTATCCCACAGAACAACATCAGGAGTAGTTGCCTCAGTATGGAAGCCTTAGACGGAGATCCAGTGGATAGGAGCGAATAAAGGGCAAAGAAAAATATCAGGTTGTATCGTTTCTTTCTTTTCTCCTTTCGAACAAGTGGTTGGAAGAATTATTGCAATGAAGCAAGTCACGGGCGGATTTTTAATTTAAGAAGCCAAGCAAAAGTGGACTCTACAATGAGTGTGTTTTTTCTTGATGAGAAAAATCAGCTTTTGTATTAATTTTTTGTATAAATATGGATAAAACATTTGTAAAAATGCATTTGTTTACTTCTATGTATGGCTTCGCTAAGATGCGACAATTCCTTTGGTTGTTTTATTGTTTTTGACTAATGTTTGTGAAATTGTATGTATATATATATATGTGTATATTTTATCTCACATCTGGTGGCTTGGGACGCGGCGTAATTAGATAGAGCTAACATTTAATACTAACAAGCACAGCATGTATGGAATGGGAATGTTAAGGAACCAGATGCTTCAATTGATGTATATGAAAATGTTATGTAAAAAATTAAGGAATCTGTATATATTATAGATGTTTTTTTTTCACACAAAGAAATTCTCATTTCAGGGTAGCTGACCCTGAGCATTGTATAGTGAACAAAGAATCAAGATGCAAGTCCGAATATGTTTGTATAATATATGAGTAGTTAAGTAAACCACGCTGGCGGGTTTTTTACCATTTCGGTGGTTTTTCCCTCGCCTCGTAGCCAAATGGGCGTGGTGTAGGGAAATTTAATTCTGTAAATGTTACGTCCTTTCAAGTGTAGTTTTAGGTCGTATTTTTTTCTTTCCCTTATGGAAGGAGAATTTATATAGTATCCGATTGGTAGATATATATTAAAGTCGTCGGGATTATAAATCAAGTCTAGGAATTGGTTACGTAATTTATTTTCAGGCCGTTTGGGACCTTCGAATAAATCCCGTTTTCTTTTTGGAGGGGTTTGTGACGAATCTGTACGGAACCTTTCCACTAACCTTCTTAGGCGTCTTTTTGGGGAACGTAAGTTCGCGTTTATTTCCAATCAACTCCAAAAAGATGAACGGGATATTCAAATTAGATAAGGTATTTAAGTCGAGCGTTGTGAGATAGCAAGTAGATGATGGAAGGCTATTGAGCCAGCAACTTTAAACGCATTTTTAGAAGATTCAAGGAGATTAGATTCGTGCTGCTAGACGTACCAGAAAGCTGATATAAGCCAGCGGTAAATAAAATTTACGTACGCTTAAAATAAGCGTCAGTTTAAGCGACTTAGTTAAAGTTAATGAAAGTTAAGAATTCGAGTACGTGTATTTCTCGGATCTCCTATTTCGGTAGACCTTACTTGATCTTGAGCTTAATTATTAATTAATTGCATTAGTAGTAATTTAATTTAATATAAAGGTAAATCCCTTTAAGTGACGTAAAATAATAGTATTATATGTTATCAGAGATTTTTTTTGAGAAAATTATAATAATAAATAAATATTATTATTATTCAAAATGGCTCTTAGAGGTTCTTTGCCTAAAATTAATCTTGGTGTTCAAGGTGAGACCCAGGGGAGGGGTCTCCACAATAGTTTAAGTGAATTATTTTTAAATAATAGATATTTTAAGTAAATTTTATATATACTTTTACGTAATAAGAAAGGATTATGTTGCTTTTCTTTTCTAATTTTTAAATTGGAACAAATAGCAATAAAAGTGCAACAAATATTTTTTATGTCAGAATGTAAAATGTTCTGCTTCCTTTGAGTAAATTTTTATAACTTTTTAAAATAATTCTTTATTTTCAACTTTTTGATATGCTCGCACCCCCCTCGTAGGGTTACCACGCCCCATAGTTTGAGAAACACTGATATAGAACATTTTTCTTACTTATATTTCAGCAAACAGATTGTTGTTTTATGATATAGCGACTTATATTTTTAGAAATTGATTTAAGTTTTTACAAAGAGGGGAAAAAATTCTATATTGGGTTTTTATTCTCATTTCAGCCGAATCCATTTCTAGATTTGGCGACTAAAAGATTAAGTTACAACCCCAAAGCTAAAATTGTGTAAGTCCATTTGAGATAATCAAAAGTATAAATTTCTTTTAATTATTATTTTAAAAATGATCACATTATAAAATTAAATCAATTTAATATTTAAAAAACATAAAATTAGCGTATTAATAAAAAACAATATTTTTCATACCGTTTACATACAAACTCTTAAATATCTCCGTATATTTAAAATAGCGACTCTGTATAATATAAAATGGACATCGCGACTTTTAATGAAAACGGCTAACATTTCCAAACAAAATTCAACGAAAGTCTTACCTTTTTATGCTGGCATTCTGTGTAAATTTTATGTTGATTGCTTGGACTTTGATTTTTAATATTAGGTTAATCGTCTTACAAATACTGGAAAGAAACACACAGAGAAGTTCTCTAGACTAAATCATAATTTACTCTAGAAATGTATTGTAGTTACAGTAGATTTTATTCTAACTCGAAACAACATGCACGTAATAAAACGTGTCTATAATGGCATACATTAAAAAATCACTTACATATTTAACACATTAGTTCAAATCCGTTATAACAGTTTCGCATACGGCTAATGAAACTCACAGTCACTGCCAAATGTTTGACTCTCCCAATGTTACTCCCTTCATAAATTTTACCTTCTTAGAGTTTCTAAAGTTTTCCTAGCAAATCATCATTCTAGACCCTTCGGGAATTTTAAAGATGGATTTGTTTTTGTCGCCAAAAATAGCGACTTGGTGACATTTAGTGACAAATTTGTCACCAAGTCTGTCGCCAAGGTCACTCTTATTCATTTACTGTTATTGAAAGAATTAAATTTCCATCCACATTACTCTTTTTACAAAGAAGCGAACAAAATCTACACTCTCCGTAACAATACTTTAAATTCAACATTAATTTTATTTCTATAATTCGACCACTTCACATAGAAGTGTAAAGATAGTATGGAACTTGTAATTTCATCATATTATTTGATTCGTCTTTCATTTGATATTTTCATAATTTTATAATTAATGTGCATTCTTTTACCATTTTGTTTCAATTGTCGTCGTAAAGCGTTTATTTATACTGTAGACATGTCCTGCTCTTTTTAAAAACAAGTATAGTTGCGAAAAAAATTACGCACAATAATAATTAAATTATTTAAAGTTACTAAATTTAGTTTAAAAAATCTTATAAAATTAGAATGCTCAGCTTCTGACCTTTAAACTATTTGTGATTTTGAAAAGAAAGTTAAAGCCAAAGTTGGGGGGAAATATATTTCTAACAACCCTTTATAATAAGAATATGGGGAAAAATTGATATTTATATTTTTTCAAAAAAGAGACTTTCGACTTGTTAAAAAGTATAATTTTTTTATTAATTCTTAATATTGTTGCACATGCACATAATTTTGTGTGTGTCTTGATTATGTCTGATTTCGTACATCAAATGCCACTCAAGAAATAATAATACACAGACGAATCAATAAAATAGCCACAGTTCCAAATGTTGACAACCATGTATATTGATGAGAGTACTTAGAAATCCCTTATGCGGTAAAATTACTGAGTTTCTATTAAATGTGATTTTTTATCGTATTTTTTGGTTTATATTCTCCAATACATTTTTTAACGAGATACCTTTCTATATATTTTGTTTCCAAACTTTAAATACAAAACACACACACACATACACAAAACTCTATTCTTTTTTTTAAATTGTCTTATCAATATTTTAGAATTTATGATAAGTTGAAATATATTTCAAATGTAAATAACGGATGTCACTGTTGCCGAGTTCAAAAATATGAAGTTTACAATTTTGAGTTGAGCGTGGTTGTCACAACGACTAACTATTCCAATCAAACAACACAAAACGAGAAACATTTTTTTTATTTTACTCAATAGAATTTTAAATTTATATTCGTGCAAAATTTTTAATAATATTTCAGGCAGATATGCGTTACGGTTGCCAGGACTCCGGATAATGCACAGACTTTATTGTGAATACTGCTGAATTCTCTCTCTCTCTCTCTCAATATTGGATATTTCACATGTGTTTCCACCACGTTTTCTTTTATGCTTTTCGACGAAAACAATATATTTTAAATTCAGCTAATTTAAAACAAGGGCATCACTGTTTACACAATTAATACAATAATGCAGAAAAGCATCTACTTTCAGGCCTATATGAATGGAAATGAAATAATGACTAAGTTTTGTGAACGAACTTCTAATTATTAGAAATAATGGTAATAATCGGAATATATAAAGATGTAAATGCATGTTTTTTTGCCTTTTGAAACTTGTATGAAAAGGAATAAAGCAAAATAAAAAATATATTATCAATTAATATTTATTATATTATAAATAAAAGTTATAATTACATTATAAATAAAAAGTATAAAAGATAACTTTTATCTATATATATATATAAAAATGGATGTTTGTATATAGGACCTCTCTTCACTCCAACACCGTTCAACCCATCAATGTGAAAATTTGCATGCATACGTATTTTTTTGTGGAGAAGGTTTTTGTGTTATCATCTTTGTTGCAGCTCCCCACCAGGTAACGCTAGATCATATCAAATTCTGCACCGTTCAATCAATCGCCAAGTTGCCCACATGGTCGCCAAAAATGATGCCAACTTGGCTCTATCACCAACATTTCGCTTTGTTCCCATTTAATCGCCATTATAATGTAAGGAACGACATTGCTTGCGAATAGTACATTTTTAACAAAAAAATAAATACAAAACAGAAAGTAATATTAACGTATTGCATATCCAGATATAAATTTTTTACACTATTTTAAGCATTCATTACACAAAATTTGTAGCAATATGTTACATTTGCTGAGCAGAGATCAGCTTCGGAAGATGTTTTCAACGATTGATCCATAATGGAGTTATGGGGGCATTACAAATAAAAGAAAATCCTATTAGACCTACAGACTTAAAACTTTTTAAATATGATTTTTTTGTTTAGTTATAATTATTTTTAATATATTATAAGTAAAGGAAAATATATTTTTTTGAACAAAATGCTGGGAAAAATAAGTTGGAAAAAATCTTAACATTCACAATATTTGCAGAATTGAATTCTGAACATAAATTTTTATTAGCTAGATTATTAAATAAATATTTTATTATGATACAATATATCAATTGTATAAGAAGAAAAATTTTGGTAAAAAGGCATAATATTACTTAAGCTATCCGACTACGTTCGGTACCGTGATTTGCAAAAGCGCAAAAATGGATAATTTTCATGATATTTAGTGTCAGATTAGAATATATGCATAAAATTGTTTTAATTCTTTTAAAATTGTTTTAATAATATTTGGGCAAAAAATTAACTTAGAATAATCTTTTTTCCAAATGTTCTCCTTTCGTGAAAAATGCTTTTATTATAATAATATTTTGCCTGTATATAGCTCAGACTTCTCTACAGAGGCTCAACAAGAATTTTTGAAATATATAACTTAGAAGTGGGTTTATTCATATTTTACGACAACAGAGGGGAGCAATTTTAATAAAAAAACGCCAATAATTATTTCAATTGGTGGTAACTCTGGAAATAATGTGAATTATTTAAAAATTCTAGTTGAGCCTCTGTAGAGAGGTCTGAGCTATATACAGGCAAAATATTATTATAATAGAACCATTTTTCACGAAAGGAGAACATTTGGAAAAAAGATTATTCTAAGGTAATTTTTTGCCCAAATATTATATTTAAATAAATTTTTTTTATCAAAATGTCCTTAAAACAATTTTATGCATGTATTCTAATCTGAGTGATACTAAATATATGGAAAATCATCCATTTATGCGCTTTTTTAAAATCCCCGTTCCGAACGTACTCGGATACCTTAATATACACTGCTCAAAACAATTAGGGGAGCAAGCAAAAAAGTGAAGAAAACCGTGTGAGACAGCCACGTATTGGCATACAATGCATAGTACACGCGTATCAATGCGCAATACAGAAAAAAGGCGTAAAAAAATTTGGAATTAAGCTTTAATTCTTTGAAAATATGGAAAAAACAGGAAAAGATGATTTAGGGCAACAATTTGGTTACATGTAAACGATAAAAAAAGGTACTGTTTAGACATGATGCATGAGTTTTAATAGGGCGTGTGGTCTCCTCGAACAGCTAAGACTGCTGCACACCTGTTTACCATGGATGCGATGAGGTTATCGATCAGACTTTGGGGAATACTGTTCCACTCCTCAAGAAGTGCAATCTCCAAGTCTCGGACAGTAGCAGGCGGCCTTGGTCGCGCAGCAATGCGTCGTCCGAGCATGTCCCAAACATGCTTGATTGGATTCAGGTCAGGAGAGCACGCTGGTCATTCCATACGTTGTATTGTTTCAGCTTCAAGCATGTTCTCCACCAGACGAGCTCTATGCGGTCGGGCATTATCATCCTGGAAAACAAAGGGATCTCCAATGGCTCCAGCGTAAGGGATGACATGAGGTCGAAGTATCTCGTCTGCATAACTTCGGCCCGTCAAAGTGCCATTCCGAATGATATGCAGGTCCGTACGACCACCTATGCTGATTCCACCCCATACCATCCAACCAGCTCTTCTGTATTGTGACCTTTCACGAACGAATGCGGGATTATTTCGAGTGCCCCTGTCCCTCCATACAAGAACACGTCGGGTGTCACACTCTAGACTGAATAGGGACTCGTCTGTAAACAGCACTTGGCTCCAATCATGTTGCTCCCAATCTCGATGTTCAGCAACCCATCTTCTTCTGGCCGCACGGTGGCGTGGGGTCAACGGAATGCAGACCATTGGCCTACGTGCATAGAGCCCTCCCTCATGAAGCCGATTACTTACTGTTTGGCTGGACACCCTTCGTCCTGTTGCCAAGAGCAACTGTCTTTGCAGCTGCGTAGCATTCTCTGTTCGGTTTCGACGGGCTGTTAACTGTATATATCGGTCATCAGTTGATGTAGTGGTGCGTGGCCGACCTGCCCCTGGTCGACGTCTAACATTTCCTGTTTCTTGGAATTGATTCCACAGCCTTGCAACAACACTTCTGGCGACTCCAATAGCGTCCGCGACACTACGTTGTGTTTGCCCAGATTCCAGTCTGCCTATAACGTGCCATGCCATGGATTCCGGTAAATCAAGTTGTTGAGACATTCTCAAGTAACTTTGTCTGAAAAAAAAATACTGCGCAATCGAATTTCACAGTTACGGCAATAAAACAGACGTTTCTGCAACATCCTGATTTCTGCCCTTATCTCCTTTTTCTGGTTTTTGACGTCATGAACTTTGATTTGCATATAAAGTTTTCTTCTCCCATTTCCTGGTAGGCTTTACATTATGGATGATTCATTTAATGTTACTTATTGGTATACATCTTTGCTTACTTTTGTTAAAATCATGTGCTCCCCTAATTGTTTTGAGCAGTATAGTTTCAATTCATTAACTTAAAATTTTAAATAATTTTAAATCAGTGAATTAAAAAAAATATAGCTCGCAAAAACTTTGCAAATGATAAGAACAATGCCCAAAACATACATTATATGTAATTGTTTTTATTTATTGACCAGAAGAATATTTTAATTTGCATATAACATGAAATATTTTATATTCCAATGGATTGCATATTTTCTTTCTGATTTCACATGACAACCTACAGTAATTGTGTTTGTGATATAAGTTTACCACATCGCGGCGTTCACAGAGCATCATTTTCGCCAATGTCACCATTGAGCATAAATACAGTTGCTGTCAATCTTTGACTCAACAATATTACTTTATTGAATTGTCTTTGCATAAGCTGGGAAGTATGTTCTAAGTTCTTTTAAAATTATCTAGTCGAACAATAACGCCAGACCTTCTAGATTTGTCTCGGGGCATCTATTTTTGTAGCGTAATCAGTCATTAAGTCTCTGGCCCAGAACATCTCTACTTACCATTATTGAAGAGCATTCTCCCGTGCTATCCAAACGATCTTTCCTGCCGTACGACCTCTTCGGCATAGAAGCGAAAAAAAAAAAATCCCAAACTTTCCATAGCAATATTTTTTCTTTTAAAACTGTTAATGCTCCACCATTTTGAATTCATAAAGGGTGTTTTTTTAGAGGTATAGAAATTTAAATTGCAATAAAACAACGATGTATTATTCGATTGACATGAATTTTTTTTATTGGAAAGATAATCTTGTGGCGTTACATTTTAAATATGATTTCTGGCATAGGACTGCCACGGCTGGCTCGGATGTAGTCCAATCTGGACGTCCAATTTTCGATGACTTTTTCCAACATTTGTGGCCGTATATCGGCAATAACACGGCGAATGTTGTCTTCCAAGTGGTCAAGCGTTTGTGGCTTATCCGCATAGACCAATGACTTTACATAGCCCCACAGAAAATAGTCTAGCGGTGTTAAATCACAAGATCTTGGAGGCCAATTCACAGGTCCAAAACGTGAAATTAGGCGGTCACCCAACGTGTCTTTCAATAAATCGATTGTGGCACGAGCTGTGTGACATGTTGCGCCATTTTGTTGGAACCACAGCTCCTGGACATCATGATTGTTCCATTCAGGAATGAAAAAGTTAGTAATCATGGCTCTATACCGATCACCATTGACTGTAACGTTGTGACCTTCATCGTTTTTGAAGAAGTACGGACCAATGATTCCACCAGCCCATAAAGCGCACCAAACAGTCAGTTTTTCTGGATGTAACGGTGCAATTTAAAGTTCTATACCTCTAAAAAAACACCCTTTATAAGTCTCATGGATTTTCTTTCTACTAGCTTTCTTTTTGATCAACCCTCTGGCTAGTCAAACCGCGACTCATAGCGTAAATGCTTGCGGCTTTTCAGACTTCTGCTTCTTTGTATCATTAGAAAAACATTGCCTTTTAAAAAATTATTGTTTCCCTTCCTCTTTTTCGTTCATATAGGGAAAAAAATTATTTCCATATGCATTTAAACATTTGACTGGCTCAACACATTTATTTCGACACTAATTTTTTACCTCCATTAACAAAGTTTATTGGAAATCAGTGAAAATAAAATTACTTCTAAAGCAGCAAAGGTCCAAATTGTTAAAAATGCTGCAACGAAAATAGACTACTCAGATTGATTTCCAGTAAAGTTTTCTTTTTTGAGAACATGAGTTCAGTACCGCTCATGAATGGACAAGAGATACACTTAAGCCCCCGACAAAAGCGCATTCTGTATTTTATGACACGCACATAGGTTAATAGAAAGCGGAATGATTTTTAAATACAAGAGCAACTAAAATCGATTTTATTTATTAGTATAAACATAACATTCAAGAATAAAGCATTTATGAAAATATTTTCACGAAGCTTGTAAGTTTAATTCCCAATATTATGATATTTTGACAATAATTGTTTTTACATTGAGACAGAATTTTAAAAAAAACATCTTCTCTCTCTCTCTCTCTCAAACACCTTCCTGCAACTAGTTATTGAAGGAACGGAAAATATTACTTTTCGTAAAACTTTATTTAAATGTTATTAAAAAAAGTATTAATTTGAACATGGCAGTCTTAACCATGACACTATCGAAGATTCCCTTCACTCCGGCTCACATGTATGCTTATAAATAGCTCTTCGATACCTTAGTTATGTTGTTTCACTTACCACTTAGCTCTTTTCTTTCGAAAGTTTGCCTACTTCTGCCCTAGTGCATCCATTTAAATGAGATGAAATGCAATTCGAAAGAATAAGAAGTAATATGAAAAATACTTTAAAGTTATAATTCCTACTTCGATAGAAAAACTTACTGACGCCATCTGTTGCAGATAAATCTAACTTCGTCAGAAATAAAATAGAATAAATTTTAAATTAAAAAACAAAATTTAATTAATGAAGTAATATTTGAAAAAAAAAACCTGTATTTATATATACTTCAAGTGTCATCCACTACAAGTTTTAAAAAATGTATTTGAACTTCAATGGATGAATAGAAAGTATTTTATTGACGATCGAAATTTTGAACAAGATATATGTTACAGGGAGAGAGTGAACTAATAGTAAGAATTGGAAAAAAGAGGAAGGTTTATAAGTAATTATATCTTAGATGGATTTTATTCGTTTGTAAGCCGAATTTTTAAAAATACTTTCGGGAAACGAAACTGGAAATCCTCTCTCTCTAAATAATTGGATTAAATTTAAATTCTTTCCAGAATTCTTGACTGCATATGAAACCCGATAACATATCAAAGGATGGAAATTGCTTGAATTAATTTATTTTTTACTAAAAACAAGACAAATTATATAAGATCTGTTATAATTTTTTTTAAATTAACTTCCTATTGGTTAAAGCAGACATTCAAAATGCAGTCAGGTGCAAAAAAAATTCGTAACTATGACAATATATAGTCCCTATTTTTTTAATCTCTTGCCTACTGAATGATATACAGGAAAAAGTGAAAGCTGAGTAAAAAAGCTAATACAGATTTTTTAATTTCTTAACTTACATTTAATCTTTCTATTACGTATCTCGAAAAGTTTTTTTTATCTATAATTACCTTTCCCAAATGTATATGAAAATTATCACTCCAGAGACCATGTTGTACCCATTTAGATTTAATTTATCATCTTCAACTGAAAGGGAATATATGTTTGACCTTTAGCTTGTTGGTCAAGGGAAGTTTGTTATCACACCATCAGTTACCTTTATATAAACAAATTATACCTCCTACATACTTTTCGCATTGATTTATCGTTATAATAGAACGACTTCTAATGGAAAGGCGTGGCTGTGAATAAAACTAAATTCATTATTTATTATTTTACGATCAGCTATCGACCTAAATACACGACTGAACATTTGAAAATTGTACATTTTATTACTTCTAAGTTATTATAGTTATTTCTCACCAATCTAAGCTTATAATTTCTGAAATTACATAACTCACTCCATTCTTGACTTCTTAAATATATATCAATGTATAATAATAGAAATTTTTATTTAAATATTTGGTTTTAATTTAGTCTCTTAACAAGTGTTATTAAAAAAAAGTTTTAAGTCAATTCCTACTTCGTTAGAAAAACGTACTAGCGCCATCTGTTGCAGCTAGTTGTAACATCGTCAGAAATAACGCAGAATGAATTTTAAAAAAATTCATGAATAATAATAATATAAAAATAATATAAAATATTATATATAATATTTTAGCTACTTTTTATTAAATAGTTATAATTAATATAAAAATAATTCATGAATTAATCCTTGAAAAAACTATATTAACATCAAGTGTCATCTACTACAAGTAAAAAATGTATTTGAAATTGAATGGATGAATAGAAAGTATTTTATTAACGATCGAAAATTTGAACAAGATATATATATATATATATATATATATATATATATATATATATATATATATATATATATATATATATATATATATATATATATATATAGGGAGAGAGTGAACTAATAATAGGTATTGAAAGAAGAAAATGGATTTTATTTATCTCATACTTGAACTGTTCAATTTAATTCCCATCCTTCTCTATATATAACAGGGGAGCTTCAAATCGTGTGTTTCTTAATCCATAATTTTGAAGGTGAGTGGTATATTCTAATGCTGATTCCACCAAAGACCCAATACTCAATATCTACTTCATGAAGCTCACGTCCAATAGCCTTTATAAAGCTATATAATGGTGTTAATTCAAATCATTAAGCGACCGTGGTAGCCTAGTGGTCATAGTCAGGAGTTCGTGGCCGATGTGGCATGAGTTCAAGCCCTAATGTCGCTGAAGGCTCACCGTGTAAAGGTACAGATACACGTTAAATGTATCGCGGATCATATTCGTCGCAATGTCATAGTGTGGATGATAAGAGAGTAGAGTACCAGTTCAGGTGTTGTCCTCCTCACTTGACCGTGGCTCAAAATTACGAGGTCCGTTGCCAATAGTCTTTTGTTGCGTTATAATGCGACGTTAATAAACACTCACTAATCAATAAACCCTCCTAAAGAAAAAAGGTTAGCCCCTATAACTGACTGGTCATTGTAGCAGCTGGCGTTGTATCTATCGACACTGGTGTAGCTAGTTCTGAGAGAATGGGCCCTGTATCAAACTCCTTCGGAGACCTTTTTTAAAAATGAAATCCCTGTTAGTGGTACTGTAGGTTACACACATTGGGGCCCCGTATCATTGATACGGCTGATAAGGCAGTAGCTATGCCCAAGCCCTGCAGATGGGATAGTACCCGTTAAATCTATCGAATCTAAAAAATCTCACGTTGCTATAGTGTGAAGATTTTGAGAGCCAAATCAGGTGTCGTCCTTTCCACCGAATCATGGTTCAAACTTATGAAATCCGACGCCAATAGCTCTCGTATGGCTTCGCATGGCGACGTGAATAAGGAATAATTTTAAGAAAGCACTGTCGAGAGAGAGAAAAAAAATCTAAGCTAACAATAAAAAGCTAAAAATATTTGTTTTAAGTAAAATAAAAGAACATAAAAACACATATGTATATAACTTAAAATACATTAGGTGGGTATTTCTTCAGTATTTTACACTCCATTCTGTTACAATGTTATTATGTTACAACAACTGCATTATAATGTGGTTTTGATCTATACTGCCAAGGCTTTTGATAGGATTGTTGTATTTATTGAATGTTTGCAATTTCCAGAGAAACGAAATTTGAAAGAAAAAAAAAACTCTTAAACGCATTCGACAAACAAACCACTTAGCACTCCAAATAACGCGAAAATTTTCCATCGAAACTTATAATGTCGCTTTCAACGGGAAAAAATTTATTATCTTGGCTCGTGACAATAGGTCAATCTAAGTAACTGCTTTTATGCTCACAAAATGAAAGTAAACCGTTTTACAGATCAAAACAAATTTTAACACCGATTACATTTTCACAGTTTGCCGATTCCTATACTGTCTTATAGTAATCTTAATTGACTCATGCTTTTCCATGTGCTTTTAAGCTTTCACTATCCCAGTTGCTAAGGAACAAAACGGTAATGCATTAGTGTGGGACATAGTTCCGATAATCTCTATCGTTGTTTCTCTCTAAAACGATCACATGCGTGACACAAGCTTTTCATTTTTTCCATTATCTTTCTTATTCGAAAAGACATTCCGCTACAGTTTTCGATTTATCAGTGATAATGTAGATTAGATTTTGCATATCTTGTTTGTGTCTTGACCTGTTTAGGTTGTTTTTCCGATATAAATAGCTAAAAATATAGATTACTCAAAAAATTAAAAAGTTCTGATGGATTTCTCACTCTAATGGAATTTAGTGTTTAAAAGATAAGTAGGCTATTTTTACATGCAATATCACAAAAAAATCAAAACATATGTTCTCGTTCTAATATTCAAAATTTCTTTTTTTCAGGCAATTTTTAAAAAGGATAAAGCAAAGTGTTTATTTTTATTGATTTGGTGTTATGTGCTAAAAAGTTTTACTCTGAGGGGAAACTTCAGTATATGCTGTCTTGCGTAATGTGTTTCCTTTAAAAAAAGATAGAAATGAAAACATTTAAGCCAAAATAAATATAAGATAACTGCTTTATAACATCCTTTTCAACCCATATTTCTGAATAATTTTTTTCAATAATGTACATTCTTGATTTAATTTATCTAATAATTTATCTAATAATTGCGAGTCTATCTTAATAATTGAACAACTTGTACACATTTTCCCCGTTCAGGTAACTTATAAGTATAAACATATTATCTCTTTTAAACAACGTAACCCGTACTGAAATGTTGCTTTACATGTTAAAAAATGCTAATTTTGAAACTTTGTTACTAACGCATATTGCAACTGTAATTAAATTAGAATAACTTTCAACTTTATAAAGAACTACTTTTGTCATATACTGGATGCATTAATTTGTGAGAGTTATTCGTATGTTCGTTATGTTCTAACACGCAATATGTGCGTGTGGAGAGGAGATTCTTTTATACTCTGTTAATGTTAAATGGTGGGATTCAAATGTTTTAACAAGCGTTTTAATGTCCTAATAGTTTTAAATATTAAAAAAAGAAATTTAACTAATTTTAGCTCGAATTTTTATTAAAAACTTTTATTTAATTACTGATTTATTTAATTTGACAAAACGACAATATATTCCACTGAACTGGTATAAGAATATTATCACTGTTAACGATATCTAAGCATTTTAAAAATTCAATAAAATGAAGAGAAGAACAATATATATTCATATATAAACATATATATATATATATATATATATATATATATATATATATATATATATATATATATATATATACCAAGTGGGCAAAAAGTCCGTAAAAACTTTAAAAATTCATAAAATACGGAGAAATGAACGAAAAAAAAACTGTTTGCGGGATCAGCATTAGTATGTCACGGGATTTTTTTAAGCTAGAAAAAAAATAATTCGAAAATCATCCGGTAGGTGGCGCTGATGTACGCAAATCAAAGAAACAATGCATAAATAATGAACAGAAAACTTTCACAACTTTATTACACCAGAATATGTTCCACATGACCACCACCACAGGGGAGAAGACATTCCAGACGAGTGACAAATCCAGCAACGGCAGAGTGCAACATGTCCGGATGTATGGAGGATACTTCTCTGTGGATCGCATCTTTCAGTTCCGACAGACTTGATGGACCGGATAGATACACGCGAGATTTCAAATATCCCCACAACCAGAAGTCTGCCGGTGTTAAATCTGGAGACCGAGGAGGCCATGGGTACCTGCAGTGCCTGCTAACGATTCTGTCTTCCCCGAACGTCTGTATCAGGAATGCCTTAACCGGGTTAGCAGTGTGACTAGTTGCTCCATCTTGCATGAACGTGATATTCGAAATCTGACCTCGTTGAATTAAACATGGCATGACAGTCTCCCGCAGAAGCGTTAGATAACGCTGAGCATTTACCGTTTCCGTTATCCATCCATTTACTGGGCACTGCGTTTCAAAGAAGAAGGGTCCTATGATAAATGAACCCGTGAAACCACACCATGCTGTCACTTTTGGGGAATGCAATGGCTTCTGTGTATACTCACGTGGATTAGAGGTCGCCCAAATGCGACAGTTATGGTTATTAACGTCACCATGAAGCGAGAAATGAGCTTCATCTGTCCACAAGATGTTAAAAACCCAGGTTTGATGCTGTTCCATTTTAGAGAAGGCCCACTTCGCAAATGTTTCCCTCTGTGCGGTATCTGCTGGCAAAAGTTCATGGCACGATTGCTATTTGTATGGGTACAGCTGGAGGATTCGACGAAGAATATTGCGGACAGATGATGGTGGTAAGCCCAATCGTCTGGCAGCTTCACGAGCACTGCTGGTCCCTGAAGCTGCTTCGGACGCAATCGCTTCCATTTCGACAGCAATGCAGGGTGCACGTGCTTCTTTCTTGCGGCTCGTGCTCGATCCTCCAACTTTCCAGTTTCCTCAAAACGTTTAACAAGCTTTAAGAGACCTGCAGGTGTTAAAGGGCCTTTTCCACTCTTCACATTTTTCTGAACTCGAAATTTACGCAAGGCAATGGTCGCTGATTCCTCGTTCATGTAAAATAACTTCACCAACAAAGCTTTATCCGGTGCATTGAGCATTCTTGTTCACATTCACTGTTTGCAATGGTTGAATGAATGTGGATTCATTGACAGCAAATGTTTTTATAGCCGTCTAATTTGCATATTTCCACCACAGACGCTTGTAACAGCGCCACCTACCAGATGATTTTCGAATTATTTTTTTTTCTAGCTTAAAAAAAATCCCGTGACATACTAATGCTGATCCCGCAAACAGTTTTTTTTCGTTCATTTCTCCGGATTTTATGAATTTTTAAAGTTTTTACGGACTTTTTGCCCACCCGGTATATATATATATATATTGGTACTTTTACGTATTATACCGTCAACTAGTTTCACCAAACGAAAAGATATCGCCAATTAAAAAAAATGCTGCCATCGTTTTTTTTACTGTGTTCGAACGTGGGCAGGAACGGTTTCCATTTTTGACTGTATATCATAGCATTAGGAATAGTCTTTTAATTTACCAAAATGGGCTAAATACATGTGATCTCTTAGTCAAATGATAATGACAAACTCGTGTTTCTAGCCAATAATTTGTAAAATATGATGTCATAATCTTACGATAAATACTATCATGTGTTTCCAACTAATCAGTCCATGCACTTCGTTGTAGTCAATTTTTGCTCTTTGCATGATTTTTTTAAAAATCACATATTTGTCAACAATAAAAACGTACGTAAAAATATACTTAAGTAAAATATACTTAATTTAAAAGTACATGAATATAAAATAAGACTTTTTTAAATTTTAAAATCTTTTTGATGAATTTTTTTTTATTATATTTGAGTATCTTCACCACATGATGTAATTTGAAATTTTATATAAATTTTACAAGTATAACAACAAGTTAGTATATCAGCTTTGAATTAAGTCGTGAATATATGTGGTTGCCTTTACATGTGACTGTCATGAATTAAGTCCATTGGTATAGTATTTGAAAGTACCAATATTCTTTTCAGAACACTCATATGTAGGGTGAAATATTTTTGGAACATTCTCTATTGAAGCTCCTAATGAAATTAATCCAGTATTATTGTTTTCATAATATGAATATGAATAAGAATTTTAAAAATTCGAAATTTCTTTTAAAAAATTCAGCTGCCAAATAAAAATTACAAATACTAAAGACATAGCGCTAAAATAAATACTTGAAAATTACCTACCTTTTGTATTGGCAATACAATAATCCTTATATTATAACCAAATGCGATCGCAATACGAAACATAAAACTGAACCTCTTTCTTCTATTTCTATTTTTATAACAGAATGAATTAAATCCACAACTATCAGAAAGATGTGGAATAAATATTTATTACCACAAACAAATCTCAAAATATTGCATAAAAATTATCTTACAAACAATTAAATTGCTTGATATACACAATATTTTTATCTAAGATATGTTAAAACTTTAAAAGAAAATACTAAACTAATTTTCTTAGCTTTCCAAAATAATTGTACGGAAGCCAAATTACTTTCTTTCCACATTTCTAAGAGTAAAAGAAGTTTTTAATTAAAACTCGTACTCTTACTACGGTGGCTAGTATATATAATTTCACTTAAAGAGATAAATAATCTTTTCAAAGATCACCGAAAAACTTTTTTCAAACATTTATTTTTAATAGCAACCAAACAAACTTTTAATTGCCATTCATAAATAGTTATATTCACTTTTGCCGCTCATTGAGAATATAATAATTATAGCTGACGTTGCCATCTGAATAAATAAATGATAACAATAATATATTTTCAACAAGATACAGTTACATCAGCGATTTAATTAGATTTTAGAAAGGCAAACGATTTTTATCTAATATTTTAAAAAATACCTTAAATCCAAGTATTCTTTTAAAAATAGCTACACGCGTGTGGAGAGAGAGAGAAATAATTGGAATAATTAAAATATAAATTTTAAAGAAACTTTGCTTAGTAACACTATAAGATAAAAAAATTAATTATACATTATCCTTGATGAATTTATATACGTATAGATGTTATTTCAGTCTTTTTCAAACCTCTAATCGAAGAATAATTTCCTTAAAACTATTTTTGCCACACAAAAGCTGTAATTTGTTTTCATTATAGATTGCGTTTATAAAACTGGAAAATATGTTTTAGAAAATAGTTTAATATATTTTTTCTCTTTTTTTTACAAAATACATTTCATTTATTTTTCTTTCTGTTTACCCCCCCATTTTTAAAAAAATTACTGAAACGAATTACGCAAAATTTTTCAATTTAATCATTGAAAGTAGATAAAATTTAGTTTATTCAACAAGAAAAAATTTAGAGAGCATTGTGTACTAGTATGTTAATAAAATTTAACTTCTCAATTAATTTTTAAAAGATATGCATTATGGAAAAATTTGGATCTGGATATTTTTTATTGCAATAAAATTCATATTCATTAAAAACTACAGATTTAATAGTTTGATACATAAAATGGAACACAAATAAAATCTTTCTTTTCTTTTATTTAAAATGAGTTTTTTTTTTTGTCTTCTCATTTCGTTTCTTACACTCTTTCTTTTTCTTTCAATTTCAATATCCGCCAAGTGAAAATTATAAATAGTGTGACGTCTCTATCCACGATCTTCTTACTAACAGTCCTCTTGGGGAATTTTTGGTCCTTAAAAATTATTTTATTAGAAAGCTTCCTCCGAAGAAGAAAACGTGAGCATGCAAATTAAGACTACTATATAAAGTCTAGGCTTTCAGATTAGAAACAGAGAGATAGGGTTGAGACGGCTAGCGGAGCAGTGATTAATCAAATTTAATGTGAGAAGAGGATATTTAGTAATTGATAAATGTATTACTTAAAGGCGACGATCTGTCACTTACTTGAGATTGAATCGAGATTAGGTAGCTAAGAAGGCAGCACTATTTAATTAAAGTCTTCCCATATCTCGTGTACCTCGTGAATTACCTTCATATTTATTAATTGGGTGCATCTCTTAACTTTGGTTGATAGAACTTGTGTTGTGGTTTGTGCAGTAAATAAATTAAATGATTTTGAATTGGTTAATCTTCCTCCTCTTTCTCCCACACCTTTAGGCGCGCAGACAAGGTCTTGACAATAGTACAAAACTAATAAAAGAACTAATATCCTGTACCTTGAAAGAAAGGCTTAACCATAAAAAGTTCAACGTGCAAGAATATTAACCATTCAGTAAAATTTTGCTTTCGTAATGCAAAAATAATTTTTTTAAAAGTTGTAAAAATAAAAAATAATGATGTCAAAGAAAACTGACGCACAATTTTCCCCCTAAGCATGTAAGTAATTAGGTAAAAAAATTCGCCGAAATACCCCCTATTTTTTAAAAATGTAGAACCAACAATTGTTTGGAAAATCTATGTCATTTAGTCCTGCTTTTAATTAATTTTTAAATTTTTATTTGGAAATTGACTAAAATAATCTATTAATCCTCTTAAACTAAAAGTACTTTTTACATACATTTTATTTTACGATTAAAATAATGTTTATCTAAAAAATAAAACATATTTGCCTTACTGATAATTGTTGTTGTTGTTGGTAATGCCTCCTGCCTGACGTTGTCAGATCGAAACCTACGAAATTCATCATAGCAAAGAGCTATATTGTACGCAGGTCCGTAGTTTTGAGCACCATGCAGGTGACTGCATTTTAGCTCGGTCCCACCCCAATTTTGTGGGAGAATACCCCGGGAGAGGGTTTAGGGGTCTCCTCTCTTCTCCTTCCACCAATCTCACGAGAGGACTTGCGGCTCGATGGCTATTTAGTGTATCCTCATGCCGTGAAGCCACTGTACATTTACAAACATCCATGCCTTACCCGGGATCTGAATCTCGGCCCTACGGCACAGCAGTCACAGTAACTAACCCCTATCCCAGATGGGCGATTTTACTGATAATTACTTGTTGTAATGGGATCAATTCAAGTGATGCCATAATCACATGATAAATGTAAACACATATTTCCATCCAATAAGTCATGTGCGTCGCTGTTGTCAACTTTTGATCTTTGCAGAAATTTCCATTTAAAAAGTACATATTTCTCAATAATAATAACGTTCATAAGTAAACAAAACGTTCGGGATTTAGAAGTACACGTATAATATAACACACATTTTTTTTAATTTTAAAAAACCTTGTAGAATTTAAATATTTAAACATCTTTATCCAATTACTAAATTTGAAATTTTATCTAAATTTTACAATTAGGACAGCAAGTGCAAATTCAATGTCAGTTTTGATTTCAGTGCTTTAATTCGGCACTTAGAGTTACTCTAAATAAAAATAACTGCAAAGAGTTTTTCTTTTCAAAACAAAGCAGAATATGATATTAGTTTTGCCTATCCTTTGTTTTGATTGGACAGAGAACAGACTTAGCATATAAATGTGCAGATATCAAATACATTTATTATTCACCGAAGAAAAAGTGAAAGTTCGCATGCGAGAAGTTTCATTAAAACGTTTCATTTAGTACATAATAATTGCGTGCAGTCAAAGAAATGTTTGCTGATCACAAAGATAAGTTAATAAGAAAATTTGCAAAACATTAACATATCACCCGAAAGAGCTAAATTAACAAAGACATGTTTAACGACAGAATAACGATATTCATTGGTTTAAGCTATTGACATATTAATGCTAGCCTATATTGAGAAAAACAAAGCGCACTTTATTCATATTCTTGAGATTATCAGATAACCCTGATTGTAAAATAATTTCAGATAATGGGAACTGCTTTGAAATTTTTTAATTTTTAAGAAATGCAGTCGGTTTTATTGTCGCAAGGATAATTATTTACCTAATTACCTAATTGTTAATACGCTACTAGCGAAGTATACCCTACAGCGTAATTGTTATATTGTTGTGTAGTTAATCTTTAAAATGCAGGAAAAGTTCCAACAATTAACAAACATATTCTTTCGTAGTAATTGGTATTAATTAATTCTGAACTCTCAACCAATTGAAGGTAAATCATTAATGCATTCGTATAAATCCACAATAAAACTAATTCCAAGTCTACATAAATACTGAACACACCATTTTAAAGCTGTAATCACAGTTTCACCTAAGAACCGCAATGAAACGCTTAGTTGCTGTCTAATGATCGGCTCCAATGTTGTGACTTTACATCGTTCTTATTTAGCCTGGAAAGAACTTTCTAGGAGCTTTTAAAGTTTTATCATGAAATAATCACTGAAAAACCTTAATTTTCCTAAAGACACCTGTTCTTATCACCAAATTTGTTGGATTAGCAACGTTTGGCGACCGAATTTGTCGCCAACGTCACTACTACTCTATTAACATACTTGAAGAATATTCTTCTACTAATAATCTTTCCTATCACAATACCAATTAGTAGAAAAACGAACAAGGCTTAAATTTTTCGTAACGGTATAATTATCTGTGTTCTAAGAAGGGAGGAAAGACAAAGGTATGTGTATTGGTGCTCAAGCAGGGAAGTCGGAAACAGAAAAAAATCGACAGGACTTTCCTGGAGCACTTCACCCCAACTAACCAAAGAAAGTAAACGAAAATCCCATTAGTATCTACTAATTTATTTCACATTATTTCAATTTTTTTTCTTAAATTACCCTATTATTTTTGGTTTAAGTTTTTAAATCTTGTACTTGACCCCGTAAGACCATAAGGGGCTTTTAAAAATACATGGCAGTAACCCCTTTCCCTTTTTTTGTCATAGTTTGTCACAAATTTTCCATGATAGTCTCATTTTAGAATAAATAGATAAGAAAAGTAAATAATAATTGTACAATTTTTATACATTATTTTACACGACTGATACTTCTTAGAAGTTACTTTTTAAAGTGATTTTTCTTTATTATATTTATGCATAATGACTCGTATCTAACACTTAATTTGAGTTCTTGAATGCAAAGTTAATTCTATAGAATTTCTACTTTCCCATTCAAGTTTATTTTATTCATTTGTTTTTATTGCTGCAGAGAAGTGTATCCGAAACACCAAGGATTAACAAAAGTTTCTGGAGAATTACATTTCCCCTGAAATTCTTAAAAAATTTTATTGTTATTTTTTTGTCTGTTTTAATGATTCTCGTGTAGACGTTCAGATCTTTAAATCTCATTTAAAATATTTACAAAAATATAACCCTACGGAAAGCATCACAGAAACTCCAAATTATACATAAAGAGTGTTTTTTTTCAGGTATAGAAGTTTAAGTTGGCATTACTTTCCAAGATGGCGACCGATTTAACAGCTGTCAAGTGATTTATTCTCAGTTTGGTTTGGCAATTCATCAAAACGATCATCAAGCAAGGCGTAGATTCGTCGAATGGGCCCAAAACGAGATTGCCGTTGTTCCCGATTTTCATAAGCGAATTTTGCTTAGCGATGAAGCACACTTCTGGTTGAATGGCTACGTCAACAAACAAAACTGCCGCATTTGAAGTGAAGCTAATCCACAAGTGTATGTCGAAACACCGTTACATCCAGAAAAACTGACTGTTTGGTGCGCTTTATGGAATCATTGGTCCGTACTTCTTCAAAAACGATGAAGGTCACAACGTTACAGTCAATGGTGATCGGTATAGAGCCATGATTACTAACTTTTTCATTCCTGAATGGAACAATCATGATGTCCAGGAGCTGTGGTTCCAACAAAATGGCGCAACATGTCACACAGCTCGTGCCACAATCGATTTATTGAAAGACACGTTTGGTGACCGCCTAATTTCACGTTTTGGACCTGTGAATTGGCCTCCAAGATCTTGTGATTTAACACCGCTAGACTATTTTCTGTGGGGCTATGTAAAGTCATTGGTCTATGCGGATAAGCCACAAACGCTTGACCACTTGGAAGGTATGAAAAAGTTAGTAATCATGGCTCTATACCGATCACCATTGACTGTAACGTTGTGACCTTCATCGTTTTTGAAGAAGTACGGACCAATGATTCCATAAAGCGCACCAAACAGTCAGTTTTTCTGGATGTAACGGTGTTTCGACATACACTTGTGGATTAGCTTCACTTCAAATGCGGCAGTTTTGTTTGTTGACGTAGCCATTCAACCAGAAGTGTGCTTCATCGCTAAGCAAAATTCGCTTATGAAAATCGGGAACAACGGCAATCTCGTTTTGGGCCCATTCGATGAATCTACGCCTTGCTTGATCATATTTAAAATGTAATGCCACAAGATTATCTTTCGAATAAAAAAAATTCATGTCAATCGAATAACACATCGTTGCTTTATTGCAATTTAAAGTTCTATACCTCTAAAGAAAACACCCTTTATTAGGTTCACGAATTCTAAAATCTACTGACTATATATATTATACACTTTTTTTACAGCAATCCCTTAAAATGAAATTTTGTGAAACCTTTTTTTATTCAATTCCTACTATTAGATCACACTCTCTATGTATTTATTTATTTAACTTGATGGAATTTTCACAATCGTTAATAAAATACATTTTAAAGCGCTCAATTGAGCTGAAATTTTATATACATGATTTTATTTTGGATATGAATACATTAATCTTTAATTATAATTAATACAAATTAATTGATTAAAACTAATTATTTAAAGAATTACAAATACAGCTACGTTGGCATCATTTTTGGTGACTTAGTGACCCTTTTGGCGACTTGTGTCAAAAAACTTGAAAATGTTTTTTTCTCACGTTTTAAAGCAGTCATTTGAACTGAAATTTTATATACACGATTGTTTTGGATGTGACAATACAATACTTTAATGATAATTAATAGAAATTAATGACCATTTAATGTTGTGATTCTGTCCTATGTATATACATATTTATATTAATTTTAACTATTTAATAAAAAGCAGATAAAAAAAATTTCTTTGTTGATTTATAAGTAGGAATTGACTTAAAAATATTCTTTTTATATTATTTGTTAGATTAAACTTGCTTACTTGAATTAAGTGATTGTTTGTTAAAAGATCGTATTTTGAAGTAACAAGAAGGATATGGGAGATGGATCTCGTAATTTTGAACCAATGTCTAACTTGAACGGGCTATCTCACGAAGTTAAAATTTGCGTGGTAATATTGCTTAAAATTTTATTTAAAGTTCAATTGCAATCTCCTTATTGTGGAAAAGGATAATGTAGATTCGTTTTACGGTATAAAAATAAATGAAAGAGAGATATAAAGATTCAGTGATTAGCAATACGTTATCAGCTAGCCAAGCTTTTCCAGTTTGAGATTTCTGGTTCCAAATGACTGGTGATTTTTCCTCCTAAACTCAAGCATTTGCTCTCTGTGTGAAATTCGTCTCAGGAAGTCCTCGGACAAATCTTACTAAATTTTGGATTCTAATGGCCTTTTCAACTTGTCGTTTTGGGGGTGCTACAATTCGGCGTGACTGTTATGCGATTATATCCTCAATTGATTTTCCCCGTATACTTTGACTAAGGCTAGCATTATAAATAAATCATTAAATTCATTATTTATATTCGTGGACATTTCCTAATGGTTTGTGTGTGTGATTTGTCAACAACTAATATTGTAAGATCGGGTTCGAGTCACAATCTCTCATGTATGGCAACCTTGAGGTTACACAGAGGCTGTGGTAGCCCAGTGTTCTGGCTATCGGATCATGGCAGGCATGTCATGAGTTCAAGCCCAGTACCATTAAAGACCCGACGTGTAGGGCAGCGATGCACGTTAAAGCTGTCGAGAGCTGAAACGTCCTCCCGTTGGTGTGGTAGTTAGGAGAGGGGGGTGCCAGCACAAATGTCGTCCACGTCACTTGACCATGTTTCAAAATTATGTTGTCCGTTGCCAAAAGCCCTCGTGTATCTGAGCAGTGCGACGTTAATATTCACTCACTCACTTGAGGTTACATAGTCAGCCTTTAAAGGAACAATTGGAAAGTGAAGAGTTTGACACCTGAACTGGCATCCCCCTCTTCAACTTCTACACTACTCCTGAAGACTTTGACCCTCGGCAGATATAGCGCGCATTAGACCCTCTGCGCAGAGGTCCTTTAGTGACACCAAGAGTCCAAATCACGATTCGACAGAAATAATGACAGTCACGAGTTCACGACCAAGACTTACCACCACCATTATAGCTGGTACGAGGATTAAGGTTGTCATAGCATTAAAACTGCATCGATGCTTCAGTGGTATCTAGTCACATTGACGCAGATGGGAAAAAAAAAAGAGACTGATTTTCTGATCAGAGTGGTTTCAGCAGATCATTTGCCAGAATATGAATTAAAGGAAAGGATGTGCACATCTGAAAGCGCAAACAATGGTTAATTTTTGCAGAATTTTTTTTAATTTTGAAAATATTTCTTATAAATTTGAAAAATTACAAGTGGGGGATTAAGGTATCCAACTACATTCGGAACCGTGATTTTGCAAAAGTGTATAAGTGGATAATATTTATGATATTTCGTGTCACTTAGATTAGAAAATGTTTATAAAATTGTTTTAAGAATAGTATTACAATAAAAAATTATTTAAGTACAATATTTTGACAAAAAAGGAACATAGAATGATCCATTTTCAAAATATTCTCTTTTTGTAAAAAATGCTTCTATTATAATATTTTGCTTATCTATAGCTCAGACCTCTGTACAGAGACTCAACTAGAATTTTTGAAATGTATAACTTAGAAGTGGGTTTATTAATGTGTTTTACGACAACAGAGGGGAGAAATTTTAAGAAAAAAACGCCGATAATTATTTCAAATGGTTGTATTTCTGAAAATAATGTGAGTTTTTCAAAACTCAAAGTTGAGCCTCGGTACAGAGGTCTGAGCTATATACATGCAAAATATTATTATAATAGAAGTATTTTTCACAAAAGGAGAACATTTTGAAAAAAGATTATTCTAATTTTTTTGCCAAAATATTGTATTTAAATATAATTCTTTTTTGTCAAAATGTCTTTAAAACAATTTTATACATGTATTCGAATCTAAGTGATACTGAATATCATGGAAATTATCCATTTATGCGCTTTTTTAAAATCACGATTCCGGACGTAGTCGGATACCTTAAAACATAAAACAATTTTCTAAAATCAGCTAAAAAACGTGATATGGGATGCTATAGTTTTCATTTTTATTATTATTACTTACTTATTGTTGTTTCGGAAGCACGTTGTAACACCGAAATAAACACAAAAACTTAGATAACTAAAAAAGGAAGTAGAAATTCAATAGGGGTTCATTTATATGTCATTCGTCAATTCAAAATGACTTGTAGACGGCAGTCAGAAGAATATGTTTTGTTAAGTGTGAGTTGAAATTAACATGTGGCATTTTATTTCTTCCAATCAAAATAAGACATCTATCATATTTTAAGCAATATTATTGTTCTGGATGATAACTTTTTTTGTCTTCAGTAACATGCATATTAGCTCACCGTTTTTATTTATTAATGGAAAAAAGGAATGAATAGGTGAGAATATGAACAATTTAATTGGTTTTATATTTTTCTAAAGAACAAATTTGTATATGTATATTTAAAGATCATTTCAAATAAGAATGGAATTCTTGGTAGAAGATATCTTTAAAAAAATTTACTTTGATTTTTATTATTTATAAACAAGAGCAGTCTTTTGATAATATTGCATGTGTGAAAGAAGTCTCTCGCAACGCTACTAAACACTAAAAAGTCCACGTTTTTTTTTTAAATTGTTTGTGTATTTCTTTTTCTTTTTAAAAGAAATAAATTGTAGTTTAAAAAAACTAAAAAACTAGCTTTTAAGGATAATCGAACTGAAAAATAAAAAATAATTCTTAATATAAGATAACATGATTAACGAGAAAACTATATATATAATGCAATTGGGGAAAAATGTGTGGGGTGGTTAATACAACATTTTTACGCTAACTCTACATTTCACAATAGAACTTGTAAGAAATTATAACAATTGATATCAAAAGCAGCTTACGCTTTTACATAATATAATTTTCTCGTTAATCATTTTATTCTTATATTAAGAATTATTTTTTACTTTTCAGTTCGATTCACACACACACACACACTATAAAATCGTGCATCTTAGTTTTTTTTTAAACTATAATTTATTTTTCATTTTTTAGTCCAATCTACAATAAAATCGTTTTTTTTTTAAAGTTTTTTAAACTATCATTCATTTTGTCTATTATATTTATATTAACTATGAGGGGTTAATATAAATTAGGCTCAGGTTTGTAACGTAATCTTTTAGTCGCAAAATCTGGAATTACTCGCCAAATCTGGAAATGGGAAATCGTTATTCCTGATGATCATGATCAGGACAATAGAACAAAATTATAAAATTATTGTATTGTCATCAGTCCTAGACAAGTGTTCAAAATTTCGAATTAATCTGATCTTTTAAAATGGGTAAAAATTGATTTCAAAGATTCCGTTACATACAGGTGAAACTAATAAAAGCGTGTTAAAAAAGGTGTTTGAATGCAAAGGAACATGTTACCTTCTAATTATATTCGGGTCTTCAACTAATCCTTTTGGGGAAAATATTCTTTGTGGTTTTAGTTTTAAAACCGCTTCCCGTAGTGATAACTTAATTTATGCAAATGTAGCTTCTATTTAAGTGCCAGCCGTTGAGTATGCGATAAAATGTGGTTAAGAGTTTATTGTAAGCTTAAATCCAAGTGTTAGTACACAGAGCGTCTAGTGGTCGCGAGTACCTTAAGATTAATAGTAGAAGAATCCACCAGAATAGTGGAAGGCATCAACCTTGCAGCTGAACGAGCTATTAGGCTGCGAGCAGGATGATTCAAGGAGCCTTAACCAAGATACCGTAAAATCCGGCGTATAACGCGCACCTATACTTTCAAGCTGCAATTCTTAATTTGTAGATATACTCGCCGTATAACGCGCACCCCTTATTTTTCGACCTCATTTTTTGCGTTGAAAGTGCGCGTTATAAGCCGAATTTTACGGTAAGTGGTTTAGATCAGTGCTCCGCAACCTTTTTATCGCTGCAGCCCGGTCAACGTTTGATAATTTTACCGCGGCCCGCTGAGGGTGGGACACGTTAATTGTTTATATTTTGGATTGTTTTGATAAAAAAAAATTTTTTTTAATTTAGTTAAATTTAAATATGCCTTCAGAATAAAATAAAGTTACACCACAAAAATGAATAAAAGTGATTTAATGTGGAATATAAAGTGATTTCCGTGGAAAGTTGCGCAAATCCGAGAGAAATGCACCACTTTAAATAAAATGGCAATAGTTGAATGTTCTTTAGGCGGCCGGCACCATTTGATCCATGGACCGGGGTTGCGGATCTCTGGTTTAGATAATTCTGTTATCTGATTTCGGGTTAAGGTATCCGACTAGGTTCGGAGATAAGTTTTTCAAAAATTGATTTTCTGAATAATTTTATTGTTTTAAAGAACATAAATAGGCTTAAAAAGTCATAACTTAAATAACTAACATGTATCGCCCTTTTTTGAAAAAATTTTGGAAAATTTAGCAAAATTTTTTCAGTTAAGAAAAACGTGATAAATAAAAATAAATTGCACATTATCCAATTTTAACGTCATTGGTATACTTCTTAATCCATCTGAAGTGTCACAAATCGCAGGATAAAAATATTTTAAGAAATAAATATTTTATTAGCATTTAAATTTGATAGTCATGATTTTTCGTCAAAATTACTGCATGTTCTGAGCTAAAAATGGCTGTAAAATGTGATTAAATGTAGTTGTCTTAAAACCTGTGGTTTGTTACACTCAGAAGGGCCCATAGCATATATGTTATAAGTTCCATTGCATTTGATAGGATTATTAAGAAGGTATCCCGTTTTTCGTGCACAAATTATCAGGAAAAAGTAATTCTTCAAAAAGCGAATTAAAAAAATATTTTTATTAGTTAGATAAAGTAAAAGATATAAAAAGAACTTTAAAAACTCTCTAGTTTTATGTATTAGTCCTTCTTCCTCTATAATTAATTTCTTTTTTCCCTAATGACCCAAACAACACCAAACATCAAACACCTAAAAAGCACTTTTTCAACCTAGTCGGATACCTTAAGATTTCTTATTGCTCCTAAAGTTGTTATAAATGTGTATTTCGTAAAGTTTTAAAAGTTGAATAAAATTAGTTATTCTCTGTCTACTTCTTCCTCGAGTCTCCGCGACCTCTGGGTCGCAACAACCTTATAACGAAACGTATGCTCTCCTTCCGTATGATAATGTGAAAGTATTAATATTATCTTAAGTTATTTTCTATATGAATATGTGTTCCGAGTTCTGATCACAATCATTTTTTATTTAATTTCAAAAATGAGTAATTTTATCTTTACGAATAGTGTAATTTTTTTTGAATACTGAATTACCTTTTCAGGATACAGTTTTTGGTATATATTCACATACGATTATACTTTTATAAAATGTACACTAAATAGTACTATTTTTATTGAACTAAATAATTTAATTCGGCATAACAGTTAATTTTATTTTGTACTAAAGAACGGTTTAATTTTTTTTTTACTACAAGGAACTGTTACCGTATTTTCTAGTTATTGTTAAAGAGATTTTTCTTTCTTTTTGATTCTATGATTACTCACAAAGAAGAATTTTCCTTTTTTTAAAGTTTCAATTTTTTCCAAATTAGAACAAACTTCGACAGTTTATTGGTTTTGTGAAATAAAGAAAAAGAATATTAAAGTGCGTTTTTTTATATATATTTAAAAGAGTAAGAAAAGGGAAAATGCGAGAAAAACTTTAAAGAAATTTAAATTTTGAAAATATTTCAAAAAAATTAAATTTTTTGTGATGATGAAAAAATATGATAACTTTTGCAAGTCATTGTCTTATAAGCTATATTTTTTAACAACTTTTCTATTATAATAATAAATTTACTTATGTACTTCGCAAATATTATAAATTTTAGAACGACGCTACGTAAATACGATTCCCCGTATATATGTATAGGTTATAATAATATTTTATACTCTCTTCAATCTATACGGTCTCATCAATCTATATAGAACATCTTTCTTCTAGTGTTAAAAAGTAGCTTAAAACTAATATATATATTTTTTAATTCTAGGAAATATAACTTCTTAAAAAAGTTAACAAAACAATCTAACTTAAGTAAAAAAGTAAAAAACCGATTAGTTTTCACAAAAATAATCTTATCAAATTTTTATTTTGAAATAAATTATCATAACTGATACGATATCAATAAGAAAAATTCGGGTTAAGACGGTATAAATAAAATTTTACATTTTTCTTGAAACAAATACAAAAACCTTAACACTTTATATGGTCATTCATATAGTCGTCCGTTTCGGGCGAATTTCAGACGAGATGAGATTCTCGGTGGTGCAGGCTACCCTGCACTAGCCGATTCGCTCATTCTCACCTTTTAAGGCCGCTTTAAGTGGCCAAGTATATTTCTATAATATAAATCAGATCACACCAACACTACATTAATACATTTTAATTACACAATCATTCCTAAATTATTATTTAAGTACACTCATAGTAAATTTAAATTCTCCTAATTATGCATACTCTTATCAACACACTTAATTTTACAGTTATGCAGCAATGAGCTAAGTGAAAAGCTGAACTCGTGTACCCACCCAGTTATTCATGAAAGGAGTTTGAGCTTCCCTGCGGGAAGCAGGTACTCCAGTAATCCATCAACTTATAACACTTTATATATTTATAATCCCTGTATAAAACACGAACTCGAATTTTAATAAAATAAAATACTAGATTTAAGCGTTCGAAGTAAAAATACTAACTTTTGTTTATGTAATTTCCAAATACTACGTTTTTCAATTAAGCTATAAAAAAAACGGAGCAAATTATTTTTCCATACACTCTCCAATTTTTACTTTTCCATTTTGTTCAATCGTGACGTTTTAAGTACGTATTGCCCTACATATTTTTCCCTTTCAATTTCACAAGTAATTTTTAATCTCAAAAATAATTCAGTTAAAAGCAATTAATAAACTATAGCCCCATGGCTGGCATCAGTAACAAACTATACCTATATTATTCTTAAGAATATAATTTTATGTACAAGAATATAATTTTATGTACAAGAATATAATTTTATGTACAAGAATATAATTTTATGTACAAGAATATAATTTTATGTACAAGAATATAATTTTATGTACAAGAATTTAATTTTATGTACAAGAATTTAATTTTATGTACAAGAATTTAATTTTATGTACAAGAATTTAATTTTATGTATAAGAATATCTTATATATGAAACAGTAAATGCTACAGTTTTCAATTATAAATCTGTTTTAACGGCCAAAGAGCTAAATTTTATCTTCCCCTTATTTCTAAGCTTCCTTCCCTTACTCAGTGCTGATTTAAGCTCATCTCGGGCCCTGGGCTCAGAAGATCTACAGGCCCCCTTCGTACTGGAGGATGGAAATTTATAATTAGAAAATCTGGTTAAGTCTGGCTTATCCGGGCCTACAGGGCCCCTAGGCACCCGCCCCAAGCGCCCAATGGATAAGCCGGCACTGTGCCCTTACTCCGTAAAAAGTTTACATTTCACAAAAAAATTTTTTATCACCTTAGTCTTCCTAATCGAAGTAAGATCCTTTCACTTGTTGCTCGTACGGTTTTAAAACTAAATTTTTAACGAAGTTGTTTTTTTCTTCCCCGCCTTACGTCTTTTCAAATGCCAGACGAGTTAACTTAGATCGACATGTTGCCAAATGCTGCTGTGAAAATAAGAAATTTAAATTAGTTTGCTTACCCGACTTCTGGTGTCCGACATTGTTTCGTATGAGAATGAAGTAAAGTTTGCACCTGCCCTTGCTTTTATTCTGTTCGTTGCTAAGGTGACAGCACGCGAATTTAGCGATGCGAGAGCTGAATGTAATTTTTTTACAGTTTTTTATAGCAAGGTCTTCGCCTTGCACTTGCTAAAATTAATGTTACATGGCCGGATGTCTTTTAATTAATAAAAAATGTGTGCTTTACTTTTGTTATTTGCAATCGCGCCGAAAAATAGAGGTTAACGGTTCCAAATGTATTTACAGTTAATATTTTAGTAGATATTAGATTCGACATTTTCTTGTTGACACGCAGAACAGCTCTTCCCTACTCTAAATAATTCTGTTTTTAGTGCTAAAGTACCAAAATCCCGTTTTATTTAAGTTGATTGTTGGTTAATAACTAGCACTATTTAAGCTATTTTCATAAATACATTAATTATTAATATTGGTAAAAAGTAATTGATTTGTAAAAGAATATGAATTGAATTAAATGTGTGTAGTAGTAGTAAAAAAAATTAAATACAGTAACACCTCGACTTCGCTACTGCGACTTACGCAAACTCGGAGTTACGCGATTTTCAAATTTCGTCGATTCGTCTTTTGTTTGGGGGGATAGGTAATATGATTGAAGAAGTTGTTGATCTTACCAGGTAAATAAATTTCGAAATTAAATTTCGAAGAAATTTAGAAGTGATGACATTCAAGAATTACTGGATTCTCACAACCAGGAACTGACAATTAATGAGCTCGTAGAAATGCATGAATAAGCAAGATATTGAAGAGCTTGAGTCTTTAGACTCCGCTCAATTAGAAGATCGAATGACGGTTTGGACTTAGATGGAAGGTCTCAGTTTATATTGAAAAAGGGTTACACAAATTTTTGAATATATAGATTCCAATGATGAACGTATTGTTCAACAAAACAAGGGAAAAAAATTTGTAACCTGTTACGAAGAAATTTTTTGGGGGGGAAGAAAAAATATTTGAGCCATCAGACTACTTTGTTAGATGTTATGAAACTTCTCTTACATCAAAATAACTTCGGTTTCCGATTTTGTATGTATTTTTATTAGTGTTAAGTTCTGCATTGGGTTAGTGGAAGGGGTAGATAAGTTCCAGTAGTCGCGAGTATCTAAGCCAGAGGTTCCCAAACATTTTTGCTTTATAGACCCCTTGCCCTCTTTTTTTGGTTTGGGGTAGACCCCTGCATACATAATATTGAATTTTTATAAATTTATCTACTTAAATGTCTTTTTCACAGCTAGTATAGAGCTATTTACTTTAAAAGTTAAATTTCTCACTGAATTAAAGTAGAGATTAAAACTTAAGAAGCAGATATGTTAATTAGATTAAAATTTAATTAATACATAAAGTAACTGAACAACAAGCAAATGTTTTTAATGGGGGGGAGGAATCTGGTGCTCTTCAATAACAAATTTTCAACATTTAGTATCAATCTTTTCAGGTTTAACCCTAAAACTCCTCTGTTAGTAATGATAAGTGTTTTTTTCCCCATTTCTTCGTTTTTTTGTTTTGGAGATTAGCAGCCGTACTGAAACTCCTCGCTAGGAAAAGCAATTGAAAACTTTCTCGCGATATTTCTTATCAAGTTATGTCTTTTTAAAGCCAAGGTTGCTTCTGCATCTCCTTCTAAACTTTACTTTAACATCTTCGTTAGTGCCTATTCCGATCAGTTCCTATTGTAAAATGAATTTTTTTCAATGTGACTATTTTTTGATTGTAACTATGGTAATACAAACCATAGTCAAAGTATTCTCAAACATAGTTTCAAAATCTGAAAAAAGGGCATTTAAATGCTGAACGTTGATTAAAACGTCCAGACGAATTGTCTTAAAAAAATTGAGAAAATTCACGACCTCCAATGGTATACTGCTTTAACTTAATTCTGGAAAGAAACGCTGATATATATATATATATATATATATATATATATATATATATATATATATATATATATATATATATATATATATATATATATTACTTGTTTTAATAAAATTTATGCTATCACCTTATAACTGCAAATTAACCTGATTCAGTTGAGGAAATAAATCTGTTAAATAAGTAAAACCTGGTTTCCAATTGATTAAATTTTCTTTTAAAATTAAAGTAACGATCTGATTTAATGACAGCCATTATACACGTCATGGACCCCCCACACCCAAATTATTTTTTCGCTTACGAAGACCCCTTGCAAGTCCTCATAGAATCCTAGGGGTCCATATAGACCACTTTAGGAATCACTAGGCTAGAGTCTTCAAATTCCAAATATGCAGCTAGCTGTGGCCTATCTGATGCAATTAGGTGTTGGAAAATCCGTTGAGAGGGATTCAAAAAGAGTTTAATTTAAGTAGTGAACTGGAATTCGGTCCTTCTGCGGCATTAAATGTATGTTACATCCAAGACTCAAGAAAAAACTATCTCGAGCTATCCATAATTAACAATTTTATCTATGAAGTGTTTATGCATGTTGTCCTTAAATTGCAAAGAAGGAGAGGGGGTATCACTTCGTAACGATAAAACCTGAACTGCTACTATCTTATCACCCGACCGATGAGTGTAAATTTGCGAGATGGAAGTTGTTGTGTTGATCTGTAATTAGGAAAACCCTTGCAGTACGTAAAGGGTCGTTTTTGTAAAATTTGAAGTCGAGGATATTGAAAGAGAGCAGCGGTATTCAATCCTGTCCACCAAAAAGTCACAATGTGTGGAATAAAGAAAGTTATTGAACATTAACTTTAGCTAGGCCACAAAGCCCTCATCCGGCGTATTATACTTCCTGGTAAACTAACCCAAGCTTTGGCAAAGTAAGCAGTGAAAGTTTTTGTGTCGAGGAGGCATAAAGATGAAAGCAGTTTCTTAAAAATTACTTTTAATAATAATCAAGGATAAAGTCAATGTGCTCGTCACTGGAGCGATCAAAAACAATAAGTTGACTTATAAAATCTTAGTTCAAAAAATCAATATTACCAGACATCCGATTCGAACCGTCTTCTTACAGTCTAATATTAAAAACGAATTTATCATCTTAAAATGGTGATGCAACATACAGTTGCATGGCCAACCATCCGCTCTCTATTTAATATAGCTAAAACACACTTCTTATATTTCCTTTCTTTCTCCAAAAAAAACTAACACGAGCCGAGTTTAAATAGTCGCTCGATTTGCATTGCAGTTGCTGCCAACCACAAATCACGAAACTTGCAAAAAGTTCGGGTTCGAATCAGTTTGTTTACTTTCATTGAGATTACGGAACGGGATTGGAAAAACAACACAAGGAGACCATAAAAATTCGGATCCGAAAAATAATATTTCGAATGGTTTTTCTTTTAAAATGTCTAACACGGCGTACTTTGAAAGTTTCGAGATTAAGGTACTAGAGCTCAGGTGTCATTCTCGTCACTTGATTGTGGCTATATAAATTGATAAATTTCCCTCCAATATTCTTTTGCTTTAGAGTGATCTCATTTCAAACCAATCAACTCGCCCTTTATTTTCAGATCCGACGTTAACCGAATCTTGAACAGAAAAGAAACATTATCAAATTTTGTGTGTGTGTGGTAAAAGGTTTAAGTAAGAGAAAATCCTCCCCTTTTTTCGTGAAGTATTCATTTTTATTTGCTGAAGGGCATCAAAGCAACGAAATAAAAAGTTTTACTCTTTAACGCACCTAGAGAATAGCATTGATGTCTGTTAATCTCTTGTATAAAAGTTTCACAAACATTCGATTCCAAAGCATTTAGAAAGATGAAGGAAAGGAAATCGAAAGTAGAAAGAAGGGAAAAAAAACTGTTTCGCGCGCGTTTTAATAGTTTCGTTTAGTCGAAGTTGCATTGAAATAAAAAGGTTTATTTATTAATTGATGCTTTGGAGAAGTTAAAATAGAAAATGTTTTTTATTTGAATAAAAGTTAATTTAATATAAAAATTGCATTAATATGTTTACATATATTGTTAATTTTATATAAATGAAACACAAAATGTAACCGTAAAAAATAAATATTTTTGATGCAAAAATCAAGGTCTTCATATTAAATTTTATTTATATTGTACTTGTAAGTGCCATTAGACGATGAAAGCATTCTTTTTTGGAGTTTACTCCTTAAGAATCGATTTTCATATCTAGCCCCCAGTATGGAAATATTATGAGGAGTGAAATTTGTTCAAGCGTTAACAAAAATGCGTTATACTGTGATCTGCACATGCATCAAGCTGCTGTTAAAAAGGACTACTTTTTCGTCTATTTTAAAATTGCTATCATTCTTTTCTTACCGAAATCAGACAAAAATAATTACGGAATCGGAAAGATCACTCATTTCACCGGTACGGTATAAATTTTCTTACAAAACGATGAAATTTTGCATTTTTTACGATTTTTGGAGTTTATACGCCTTAAGAATCGATTTTAATAAAAAGCGTTAACAAAAATGTATTACGCGCGCTTCTGCGCATGCGCTAAAACTCTGTCCGAAGAAAGAAGGAAGAGTTTCTACTTTTTAAAATTGCGATCGTACTTTTCTTACTGAAATCAGACAAAATATAATTACAGATTGGGAAAGATAATTTATTTCGCCACGATGCGGTATATATTTTTTCACTATTTAACGAAACTTTGCATTTTTTACGATTTTTTCTAAAATGAGTCAATATTGATGCGTTTTTATGAAAAGAGTTTTTCAATCGTTCTGTACGGATTTCTTACCATTCTAATTGTATCGAAACTCTGCACTAAAAAAAGTTCATACTTTGTTATTTTTAGAATCAGTGATTTAAAATATAAAATGCCAAAAACTTTTTTTTTTGCGATTTTTCAAAAAATACTCAAAGTTTTAACTAAACATTTAATAACTTCATTGCTTCATAAATAATAAAAGAAACTTTTTTTCCAAGTGTAAAATGTTGCTATCCGTGTTTTGTTCAAAGATTGAAAAAATTGCTTAGAAATTACAGATTTAAAAAAGTTTTTGTGTTTTTCGTCTAGCATCCTTTTTACAAGAAATTATTTATGCAGTTTTTTTTCTTTGCGTTGTTAAAAAATTACCATTATTTGTTATATATGTGGGAAATTCGGAGAGTATAGTTTAAAAACTATGCCCTCAAAAAATTTCGCTAACTACGTTTACTAGCGTTTTACAATAATAGGCGCCGAAAAATGGTTTTCGAGCCAAGCGACACTTCTTGCCTTAGCTCTTTTGACAAAAAAATTGACTATAATATCTAAAAATCACCAAATTTAGCGGTATGTATTTAATGTTGTTTTGCTGTACTGGTTGGAATAGTAAAGTAACGAAGCATGATTATTAAAAATAAACTTTATTTCAACAACACAAACAATATACTCCGTTAGAATATTCCCTTTATAGCGGTATATTCATAAGTCAGAAACAGCCTGCGGACAGAGTGTCCGGACAGTAGACAAAAGTGATCACCTCTGTCTGGGGGCTGTTACTGGCTTATGAAGATATCTCTACTCCTTCGTCAGAGAAGAATTCTTGGGAGACAGAAGAAATGCCTGAAGACATTTCTTATGGTTGGGAAATGGCCCCCATCAACCGTAGATCTGCAACAATTCCTTTCGACCGAAATAGATCGGTTCATGCTAAAAGAAATCATTTTCCATTGAAACAACAACTTGACAATTCACAAATCGCAAGGAGGGAAAATTTTATGAAATTGTTTACAAGTATAGCAAGGCACATTCATAACCTTTGGTCTACGTAGCCTTATCCAGGGTCAAGGCTCAAGAAGGATTTCATATTGCACCTACTGATGGGTGTCAACGTTTTTACCACGGCAAACGAAACAACGAAGCGATGCTCCCATTACGTAATGAGTTTACCAGACTTTCTACTGTTATCTTACTACAATTGATCAAATTATCATCAATGAAATTAATGGAGGCAGTGGAGCACACAGGGGGACGGACCCCCCAAAGCCCTTGATTTTTTCCCGATTGATTATAATTCTAAGTATTTAGTACGTAAAATGTAATTAATTACTTGTTATTAATGATTACTTTTATTAATTAATGCTAATTATTTATTCAAAAATTAGTTTTTTACTGTGTCTTGTTCCCGAAAATCGACAAAATCAAAAGGAGCATGATACAAGAATGGTGAACTTTCGACCCCTGACCCCCCTTGAAAAATTCCTGTGTGCACTACTGAATGGAGGGGATATATGATTCTCTTTTCTCTCAGGTGGCAAAGTCTACGGGGCACATTCACGTGCTCTCCGTGGTAATATTGTGCAAAAAAGCGCACATTTTGATGTTGTCAGAAACATGGCTTCGCAATGAAGAATTAGTTGAAATTGAAAATTTTAAACGCATAACACAGTGTAGACGGCCAAGTATTAATCGTGGGTGCGGAGTTGCTATCCATCAAAACGTGATTGGTTCACAACATAAGTTTATTGGCAATGATGATGATTTTGTGAGAAGAAGTGTCCTGTACTTAAATCCAACTAAATCTAATTTGGGAGATACATGTGCCGCGAGATGCCCTTTACCAACGGTAAGCCACTGTCATCACAGTTTATATTTCTGTCAATTAAAATGTTAATGACATTATAGATTATATCCACGAGACATTATTAGCATATACAGAAGATGGTTCTAAACAGTATCATGTACTTCCACTCTGACTTGGTGGCGATTTCAATATTGATTTCAATAAAGATAAAGGATTAAGATTAGTACAATTTTTAAAATCAGAGCTTAATTTGGACTTCGTTTCTGGTAACGCACTGAGGACGACTGAGTATGGTACAACCCTTGATTCGATGTTTTCACGATTCGTAAATCACTTATCGCTTCTTGTCACAGTGATTAATAATGGCGAGAGAATGTAATTAATACTCACAGTGATATTAATAGTGAAGTAAATCAACCTCCTTAACAATGTACTCATGTACTATGTGTGATGTACCTCCCCTTGGAAGTACATCCCTCGAAGTATCAACGTGAGCTAGAGGTGTAGGATTAACGAAAGAACAAGAATCAAACATTATCTTAGTATGACTTTATTAAGATATTCAACTTAAACTTTGAACAAATGTAATATTAATAATGAATGAGAGAATCTACGATGACACAATACGCAACACACAATATAATTCAGACCAATCTCAATAAATGAACCACCTAATCTTCAAATATAATAATAAGTAAACAATCCTACCTTATATTATTCTGTAATAAACTTGTCTTTATCTACAATGGTATGTAGCTTGCCGTTTAACTTCTAATCGATCACCAATATGTTTATCCACGACAAGTAGAACTTAAATCTTTGAACGACGAACTTCAATAATCATCCACTGCCACAACGCACGTCAATTGTCTAACATTCCTTTACATTACCATTACATTGCCATCACGCTTACTCTAAGATCCTATATTTATCCTATATTATTTGCATCTCTTCACTTCTCGTTTCTTGGATTTGGTTGGGAAAGAGTTGCCATTAATCCTGGCCCAAAGGACTTGTTAAAGAAAAGACGCGTAAGACGTCACATATGTAACACATATTTATGTAACATAATTGATGTATGTTGTTTTACCGAATCAATATGAAAAATCTAAATAGAATAAAAAAAATTATGTTGGTTTCAGTATTATAGAGATGCGTTTATTTACTCTGTTTGCCTACTACATAATGAAAGACAATCGTACTTAAGGATAAACTCCAGTCGTGCGTTGCAGCCAACATACGCAGTTTTTTTTAAAAAAAATTAAACTATTTAAGCGCTGAAATGCTTAATTTTTTTATAAAACATTTTTATTTTTAGACTTACATGTCCAGCAGATGACTTAACGCAGATTTTTTGTTGAAGAAATAATTCTATAGAATATTTCATTTAAAAATGACTTATTAAAATTCTTACTGTAACTCCAATCAAACATCTTTAACACACGCCTTAGTTCAGTGTTTCTCAAACTGTGGGGCGCGCCCCCTTGGGGGGCATGATAAACCATTGAGGGGGCGCGAGCCGATCGAAACGTTGAAAATAAAACATTTAAAAATACAATTATTTTATTGTAAGGAAGCAAAACAAAATACATTCTGACATAATAAAAAATAAAATACGCATTTACGCCGATATAATATATTTATAAATGTGTATCAGAGCTGGACATAGTATTTGGTAATTAAATTATCAATACCAAGCTAAGAACAAGTTTTACAATTACCAGGGACTCTATGGGCTTGTCATATATAAAATTATATAAAATATGTAATACTTATTTTGATAATTTGTACGGTTTGTAATTAAATACGTATTGAAGATTTACGTCGAAGTACATTATTATTATTATTGAATTCAATACATTATTATTGTTTGAAAGAGGGATGGGGCGCGAAGAAAATTATAACTGAAAATTGGGTCGCAAGTATCGAAAGTTTGATAATCGCTGCCTTAGTTTGTTCTGAGTTATTCTTTCACTTTCGTTTTAAAGAAATCGATATGAATGATATTAAAATTATTATGATACCACTGGCGTAGCTAGTTCTAAGTAGGCCCCGTATCAAAATTTCTTGCCCATCCTTTTTTGGGACCCCTTAATATATTAACAATTTTTTTCTCACATATGTTGGGGCCTTTGTAGCTCGGGGGTCCCGAAACATTGATACGGCGATTGCTACGCTCCTGTATGATACATACACATAAATATCAATTAAACCATCACTGTAAGCCAGCGTTTCTCAAACTGTGGGGTGCGCCACCCTTGGGGGGGCGTGATAATTCTATGAAGGGGCGCGAGCATTTTGAAATGTCGAAAACAAAAGATCACTTTAAAAATTATAAATTTACTGAAAGCAAACAAACAAAATACTTTCTGATATAATAAAATATGAAATACACATTTACACTGATATAACAAACTTATAAATGTATCAGTACTTTGTAATGTGTTTCATTATTAATTTCACAACATTAAGTTAAGAACAAGTTTGATAATTCTCAGTGACCCCATGGGCTTATATTAATACTTATCTTGATAATTCGTACGGTTTATAATTAATTCTTTAACTGCCGATTTAAAGTTACGTGATTCGCTCCCCAATGCCACCGTTTTCCACGTAGGCGCGCGTATTTTGATGTTTTTTGGGGAGAAATGGAATAAAAAAGCAAATCCTCTGAAATAAGTAAATCATTTTGCAAACACTGTCAAGGTCCTTTTATTACATTCCAAAGCCTTTGGAATAATTTTAGGAATTGCAGTGCACAAAAAAGATCGTACTTCGGAAAGACGTATATATACGTCCAGAAAATTAATGTTTTGGCAGAGCGAGACGTTTATATACGTTGGTAGCATATAGGAGGGTAAAGTAGTATTGTAGCTTTAGTGTCACAAAGTATAGTATTATTGAATTCAATACATTGTTATTGTATGAAAGGAGGCGCGATGAAAATGATGATTGAATATTGGGTCGCGAATATTGAAAGTTTCAGAAGCACTGCGGTAAGTATTTCCCATTTTTTCCAAATGGAATTGTTATCTACTAGAACCCCTCAGTGATCTACTCTCTTTTTCGGTAAATACGGGATTTATGATTCCAAAATACTCTCGACCACGAGTTATTGCAATTTTAGGTAAACATGGGTGACACCTCCCCCGGATGATCTACCGATCTTTACTTAATCCCGGCTCCTCTCATTGTCATTCTATCCCTCTTTCCTTCTTTAGCTCTGCATTTTTTTTATCGTTTTGTCTAGTTTAAGGATAAGCCTCTCCCTCTCTCTTTTGGATGTTTTAACGAATCTTACGCCAAGTACGGTTCGTAAACTCAGGAAAAAGAAGCTATTACAGAAAATTCATAGTTTACGCTTGAAAATTACGTAAAGTGTTCACATTATTTAGAGATTTTAAAGCTTGACCTCTTAGTATAATATAAAAATTCTAAATGTTGATAATCGTAAATACATTTTGCAACAAACCTTTTTTTTCCCTTTTCAAAATGTATTTTTACCAATACAGTAGCATGTTGGCTGTTATTTTATTCATTGTTATCGGTTTGAATGTACGTTCCTAAGCTATTAAATCTGTCTTTTCAATCTGTGTTGAAAAAGCGATTTTTTTAAAAAAATTGGCAGTTATTTTATTGACAATGAGGTTTGACAGTTATTTCATTTTTAAAAAAACCTGGTAAGACGCATACAATTTACACCTAGTATCGGTTCACAAGAGCATCTTGTTGCTACAAAATTCAAGTTATTAGTAATTCAGGAAAAAAAAACCCATCTTTTGACACAAATATTTTTTTTTCAGTAGATTTCCATTGTACCTGCAAAAATTCGATAGACTCTTTACAAGTGCGACGTACATGTTATATTGCAACGTTTTATAAAGGGATATGTTAGACTTTTCCCAGGAACATCTGTTTATTTATATTTTTAGAACAAGTTATACAATTTTTTTAAAGTCCATTCCTACTTTGAATGCATGAATAGAAAGTATTTTATTAACGATTGAAAAATTGAGTAAGATATATGCATAAATATATATATTGGAAGAGAGTAAACTAATAGAAAGAATTGAAAAAAGAGCATGATTTGTCTGCATTGCTGTAACAATTGTAACGGTGCCCCCTCGGGTGCCCTTCTCCTAGAGCAGGGGTGTCCAACACGCGGCCCACCAGTACGTAAGTTGCGGCCCGCCGACTCTTTTTTAAAGAATTTTAAATATCAGATTTTTAAAGTTTTTTCATTTTGAAATTTATTTGAGGGGAAATTTTTGTATATAGATATATCTACAATGTATTTGCCTGTTACCTGTTCTTGTTTTAAAATGAATCCCTTTTGATACTAGAAATGTTCTTCAGATTAAAATAGATTTATATTTTATGAAACAGTTAGATTTGATTTTACTATAGTAAGTTACTTTATTAATAAATTTCGAATTGCATTATATGCATATCCTTTACTATGGATGGTACATGATTCTCTGTGTGTGCGACTTTCGTTTTTCCTCCTCCGTTTCTGTTTGGAGTGTTCAAAAAGCAAGAGACAGTCAGAGACGTTTTTCAAAGTTTAAAAAAAATTCAGGACGGTTAAGATAAAGGACAATGTATTCTTAATCGTTTGCGAATGACAGCACTGTCAAATTTCAACAATGAGTAAAGAAAGATTAATTCAAAAGGAACACGTAATTTTCAAGAAGATGGCAACTGTAATGTTTTAAACATTATTTGATCATTGCATTATTATATTATATAAACATTATTATTTTATCTATGTCTGTATACATGAAAAATAACGAAAACAATAATAATAATTCATTCCGTTTTAAATTTTCACTCCTCCAATAAATGTTTTTGCTTCCAAATCTGATATAAAGGTACATATTTTTATGTACGGCCCGCGAGATTATAATGTTTTTCCGAAGTGGCCCGCAAGGTTATTTGGGTTGGACACCCCTGTCCTACAGTATCAGCGTGAGCTAGAGGTGTGGGAATAAATGAAGAACTAGAAGCTGCCATGATCTTAATATGACTTTAATAAGATCTCAAACTTAAATCTCTGACATATTAGATAATAACATGATATGTGAGAGAATCTACGGTGGCTAACAACACAATATATATAATACCGAAATAACGTAACTTGGACCACTATCAATAACTAACTCGCCTAAGCTCAATTCCAATGCTATCATAGATCCAAATATTAAATAGTCACTCCTACCTTAATGTCGAATGAAGTAGCGATCAATCTGATCCTAGTTGAAGTTGCGGTTCACTGGAGTGCAATGGTATGCACCTTGACCTAAGGGCTCTCTGTCACGGGTAATTTCTGTTGGCTGTCACTTAACATTTCAAAACATCCTCACACTTGAATCACGGACTATCATATCATTCCCCAAATTGCCACACAGCTTACTCTAAACTTCTGTTACTTAAAAGCTTCATAATTTGCATCTTTCATTCACGCTTCACTTCTTGGTTTATTTGGAAAAGAGTTGTCATTAATTTTGGCCCCAATTGACATGTTAATGAAAAGACGCGTGAGTCCATCACACAATGCACGCCCGGTTTGGCTGAAAAACAGGTTTTCGACGCCAACTTTTGTCTTTGGCTTAACAGTTACAATGTAACAACAATGGAGACGAATCTAAGTGGGCGTCAAAATTGGTAATTAACCTAATTAAATTTAATTGATAAATTAATATTTGAAAAAACTGTATTAACATCAAGTGTCATCCACTACAAGTTTTAAAAAATTTATTTTACTTGATCGGAAGAATAGAAAGTATTTTATTAACGATTGAAAAATTGAATAATATATATATATATATATATATATATATATACATAGGGAGAGAGTGAACTAATAGTAGGAATTGAAAAAAGAGCATGATTTTTCAGCATTGTTGTAACAATGCATGCCCGGTATGGCTGAAAAACAGGTTTTGGACGCCAACTTTTGTCTTTGGTTTAACAGTTACATTGTTACAAAAATTGAGACGAATCTAAGTTGGCGTAAAAAACCGGTAATTAATTTAATTAATGCATTAATATTTGAAAAAACTGTATTAACATAGTGTCAAGTGTCATCCACTACAAGTTTAAAAAAGTTTATTTAACTTGTTTGGATGAATAGAAAGTATTTTATTAACGATTGAAAATTTGAACAAGATAAACATATAAATAAATATAGAGAGAGTGAGCTTGTGACGAATCTGTACGGAACCTTTCCATAAATATTCTTAGGCGTCTTTTGGGGGAATATAAATTCGCGTATATTTCCAATCAACTCCGAAAAGTGAACGGGATATGCAAAGTAGTGATGGGGGGCCGCCGGTCCCTAAGGATTGCAACTGTAATTTTTATATCTGCCCTGTTGTTGTTTACAAGAAAAGGAATTTCTGGGAGCGCCTCTCACCCCACCGAAAAGGGTGACGCGTTCCCACGCCTGGAAGAAGGCAATGTACCCATAAATACATCATGGTTTGGGATGTTTTTTGGGAATTTCCCGCGTTTGGGGTAAGTCATTGACCGCGAGAGGATATCCCTCCGCTGACCCCAGACCAATCAGAAAAGCAGATTGAGTTTCGAAAAAGAATCCGCTCCAGAATACACAAGTAAACCGCCGCGAAATATAAGCGCATGCACGATGAATTGAGACACTCTCTGACACAAATTTTATCACCGATTTTGGTCTGACGACCCCTTTTGACGAACACCGCGGTTGAAGACTCTCGGGATGGCCACACCAAGATTCCTCTCTCTCAGATCCCTATTAGTTAAGTAATGTTCAGTTATGTATCTCTTTATAACTTAACGTAAATTCAATCTTATTGTTTTAAAATAAATTAATGATTAATTAGAAAATGGTTTTACTTAGCGTACAGTTTATTTGTTTTTAAAAGATCTAATGTTTAAACGTAAACTATAGTGTGACGCCAACAGAAGAATAGAACCGGGTTTTATTTAAAATGGATCGAACGAAATAAATTAATCAAATTAACTTAAGTCAAACAGGCGTTGCATTATCTGGTGCGTGACCAGGATTTTAAATTTTTTTTGGTCGTTAGAAAATTTTTTTTTACATCCTTTGAGTTAGAAATTTTTTTTACATCTTTTTTTTATATAAACGTTTCTTGATGGATCATCAGGACAAATTTTCATCTCGTGTGCTACTGTGTATTTTATGTATTGCTCGAATTTGATACTGTGAATTTTTTTTTCTTGCAGTTTTGGAGTCAGAGAGTCCGGGGTGCAGCGATATGACGCAGGTACTTGTGCTCTTTAATTTTTTTTCAATATTGATGTGAATTTTTTTTTTCTCTATGCATGTATTTACGCGAGAGCCGATTAGTTAAAAGTTTCATTTAAAATTAAGAGATTTTCATATTTGCATTTGAAAAATTTGGGTGATTTACAACCAGACGAGACGGAGGTTAAGAGTATTGTTCCAGGTCCACGGTATAATTTAAGGGCTCGTGCAGGTAATTCGGCTCGTTAATACATTTCCGCGCTAGAATATTTGAGGGAGACTTGATTTTTTTTTACAATTTTACGCTTCGTCACTTTCGAGAGCACGCATTGAATGGTACCTGTCTCATACTTGCACCTTGTTTCATGCTATGTTTTATGTTTTTTTTAGTTATATCGAGTTTTGTATTCATTTATTTAACGAATTTCTGTTATTTAATGAATTCCAGTTAAATTTTTTTTATGCAGTTTGTTTTATGTCTTGATTTTATACTTAAATGACATAGTGTTGTTTGTGGTTAATATCAATTTTAACTCTAGATAAAATATTTTTATGCTGTGTGTTTTGTGCAATATCTTAAATAAATTTTGTGTAATGCAAGTGTTATTCAATGATAATCATGTACGTACGTCAATTTTAATTTTATAAAATTTAAGCTTTAATTTATGTTTGCGACAAAAGTCAAATTTTGGGGTCTCTGGACACCTGTCATGAAATTTGAATGTTGTTACGATACATACATATTTTAAATTTTTTTACCTATTACATAATTTGTTTTGTGATTATTATCTAGAATTTCAATAATTTTTTTTCATATAAAAGGTTCCTTTATTGAATTGTTTAGTTTATGCTGAATTGATTGTTTATAACTGTACTTTCTGGTTAAATTTTTATTTTGCATAGAAGATTAATTTTTTGGTAGCAGCATTTTGTTAGAATCAATTTTATTGCTAAAATTTGTTGGTGTATTAATTTTAAGTTGTTGTGTATTACTAAATTATGATAACATTGGAATTTATGCTTGTTCAGATATGGATAGAGATGGTTGTTTGAAAATTTTCTCTAGGAGATTAGGTTGAAACTTTAATAATATTTTTTCTCGCGCATGTTGTTTTGTTATGTGAGATCACTTAAAATTTTCTGGTTTCCGTTGGGTGTTTCAATGCTCATCTAATTTCTGCGTTGTTTGTTTTGCTATAGATTTTTGGAATTTTTTTTTGTGTTGTGGTTTATTCAGGGGTTTAGATTAATTGTGGTTGTTAAATTAATGTGCAGTCAATAATTGTGTCTCGCTTGTGTGCTAAACTGTACTAGGAATTGAAGGTCTTGTTTGTCGAGATGGTATTTCTGTTGGTTTAGATTAATTGTGGTTGTTAAATTAATGTGCAGTCAATAATTGTGTCTCGCTTGTGTGCTAAACTTACTAGGCATTTTAACGTTTGGTCTATCAAAATGGTAATTTTTTTTTGTCGTTGATGCTAGGCTTACATGTGTTGATTTATGTTATCGCGTGGGTAGATTATTTAGCCGAGTGTTGATGTTGATTCAATTTTTTTTGTTCTGGATTTTAATACGTAGTTCTGCTTGTTATTTGGTAAAAGTTTTTTTTTTTTTTTGTTGTTGGTCAGCTAATGGTGTTAAAATTTTTCGTCCATTCGTTTCGAAAACGTGGGGAGAGCTTCTGTCCGCACCTTTTTTCGTCCGTAATCCCCCCCCCCACGCGATCCGGTCAATGGCGGACACTGTTGTTGATTGGAATTTCTGTTTCTTGGCTACTCCTTGTCGCAGGGACTCTCCTCCCAGCGGGCAGCATCAGTTCAGGGGTGGAATTTTTGGATGTCGGATTCTTGCCGCCTTAGGGGGTTCCCCTCGCCCCCCCCACTGCTGTCGCGACAGAGGGAAGAGACTAAGCAAAATTTTTCCAAAGGGTGTTCGTTTTTTCCTCCCCCCCCCTGGTTTCCTGTTTTTACGTAGGATGCGGGCGTTGTTGCTATGAGAATTTGAAACTGTTGGAAGAGGATTGGGCGTTGTTGCTATGAGAATTTGAAAATGTTGGAAGAGGATTGGGTGTGAATTTTTTGTTGTTGTTTCACTACTTGTTTAAGCGGTTGGATAAGTTTGAGTTAGGGATTTCGTAGAATATTTGAGAAAGTTATTTGAAGGAGATAGATAAAGTTTGCACTGATGAATTTGTTGAATGGTTGGGAAAGTTTTTTTTTATGGAGATAGTTAAGTTTGTGTTCAAAGTGTACGTTTATTCGATAGTTTTTTTTATGGAAATGGATAATTGAATTGAAAAGAAAGTCATGGTTTATTTGATAAAACTGTTTGAGGTACTGAAGGATGTTTTGATTTAAGGATTTTGGGCAAGGGAAATTGAGTTGATATAATTATACGGTATAATTGAGAAAGTTGTTTTGATGTAGATGGGATAATTTGAGTTAATGATTTGGTACAGTTCCGAGTAAATAAGTTGATGAACATAGATAAGTTGAATTAATGATTGTGTGGTATATTTAGGAATGTTTTGAGATGCATTTAGGAAAGTTCGAGTTGAGGATTATGCGAGATTTTTGTAAATAAGTTGATGAGCAAAGACGGGTTTTGGTTATTGGTATTGCGGAGAAGTCGATTAATTATTTGAAAGTTGAAGATAAGTCTAGTTAGTGTTATTGAGTATGTGAGATTTTGTGTAAGTAAGTTGATGAGCATAGATGGTTTTAGTTAATGGTATTGTGGAGAAGTCAATTGATTATTTTTTAAGTTGCAGATAAGTTTAGTTAGTGTTATTGAGTATATGAGATCTTGTGTAGATAAGTTGATGAGCATAGATGGTATTAGTTAATGGTATTGTGGAGCAATTGATTGATTATTTGGAAGTTGCAGATAAGTTTAGTTAGTGTTATTGAGGCTTCAAATGTGAACGATCGGAGGTAAAGGCAATTTTGGATTATCGAGGAATCATTTTAAGGTTACTGAGAATTTTAGGTTTTTGTTATAGAATTGTATTTGAGTCATTAGTTAGAGGATTTTCGATGAATTGAGTTAGCGGCATTATTGTAAATCGAGGATCTTGTTTTTTTTTTCGTGTTTGTATCTTTGTTGCGCGTATAGTGAAACAATTTTAGTTTTTTTTTTATATATTATTTGGACTTGTGGATACATTGTATTACGAGGATTGTTAAAAAGTTATGTTGATTAGTTAAGCGATATTTTTTTTATATATTGGAAACTATGTTTAATTTTGTGTAACACTTGCAATAATTTTCTTTTAGTTAAATTACTTTACTCTGTATGTATCGCCTCATATGACTTGGGTTGCATATCAATTTTATGTTTTAATTTTTTTTTCTGAAATTTTCATCTGCACTTGTGATTTCTGGAATTCATTTCTCAAATGGAAATTCAAATGTATTGAATGTTGAAGAAACTTTTTTTTTCTCCTTAAATTTTTTTTAAACAATATTAATCGATAATAGTTATTTTTTTTTACAATCGGATTTGCTATTTTTTTTTTATTAATCTTAATTCTGCACTCTGTTTCTTGTGTTGGCGGTTGCCGGCGATCGTCATATCGCAGGAAATGGGATGTTATGTTTTGTTTGTTTTGCTTTTGTACACTTTGGGGGTGCATACTGATCACATGCGCACTCATAGTTTGTAATTCTAAATTTAATTACAGTAATTTTTTCTTAATTTCATTTGTAACCAATGCTCGTGGTGAAATTTTTTTTAAAATTCCTTAGGCTACTCAGCATTCTTACAGGTTATAAATTTTTTTTCCATTTATACGATTCGTTAATTTTTTTAATTTTACTTTGCAAATCTGAATTAATTCCGTTAATTTTTTTAAACTTTTATTTGTAACCAATGCTTGCAGTGAATTTTTTTTTAATTTCTTAGGCTATCAAGCACTCTACGAAGTTACAAATTTTTTTTTCTCCACTTATGCACACTCATCGTTTCAATCTCTAAAATTTTACTTTTACTTAATTATTTTCATTAAATATTGTTATCAATGCTCTTAGTGAACCATTGAAATTTCTTATGCTTTGAGTATGTGAAGAGTTCTGCTAGTAATTTTTTGGTGGTCTGGGACATTCACTTCACATTAGTCGTGTCAAGATTTCGATGTTAAACGATTTTGAGGTGTCTGTTTCTGGGCGCCACGCTTGAATTGTATGTAAATGTTTTCACTGGCGTTTATTTCTTATCAATGTTTTTTGTTCAATACTCCTAAGTGTTGTTTTGTTAGTTGCGCAGTTGTTAGATATGCCAATTTTGTATTTTTTTACGTGGTATTTGTCTTAATATTTTTTTATTCTTTAGTGGCACACGATTCTTTGTGATTGTTTAATTATTTCTATTTGTCAGTCTGTGTCTGATGTTTTTGTGAATTGTTTGGGTGATCCATTCAGTAAAATTTTTTTCCTCCTCTTCGTACATTAACGTCATTGTAGTTGTTGATAGTTAATTTGGTTTTTTTTTTCCTCACGGAATGGGTTAGGAACTTCAGAAATTGATTGTATTTTTTTTTAACATTCTTATTTTCATTTTATGAGCGGTGAGAGGAGTTGGAAGTTGGTGCTTGGAGTCTTCGAGGGCTGTCACAAAGGGCCAAGTTTAATTTTTTTTCTCATAACTGTTGTTTCATTACTAATATGGTTTCCCTGGGAGACAAAGTTTTTGTTATTTTTTGCAGTTTAGCAGATTTCTTTAGCAATATCTGAGCGACGATATAGCTGCCAACATCATGGATGAGCATGGACAGAACCCCTCAACAAGACGTGGACAGCTGATCTTGAACTAGGAGTCTGTGAATTTTTGTTCTTGACATAGACATTTGCCGACGCTAGGCCAATTCTGTATTTCGTTTGCTTACTGAAATTTTTGTTTTTTTAATTCATTTTAGTTTTGTTAATCTGAGAGAGGGGAGGAGTGATGGGGGGCCGCCGGTCCCTAAGTATTACAACTGTAATTTTTATATCTGCCCTGTTGTTGTTTACAAGAAAAGGAATTTCTGGGATCGCCTCTCACCCCACCGAAAAGGGTGACGCGTTCCCACGCCTGGAAGAAGGCAATGTACCCATAAATACATCATGGTTTGGGATGTTTTTTGGGAATTTCCCGCGTTTGGGGTAAGTCATTGACCGCGAGAGGATATCCCTCCGCTGACCCCAGACCAATCAGAAAAGCTGATTGAGTTTCGAAAAAGAATCCGCTCCAGAATACACAAGTAAACCGCCGCGAAATATAAGCGCATGCACGACGAATTGAGACACTCTCTGACACAAATTTTATCACCGATTTTGGTCTGACGACCCCTTTTGACGAACACCGCGGTTGGAGACTCTCGGGATGGCCACACCAAGATTCCTCTCTCTCAGATCCCTATTAGTTAAGTAATGTTCAGTTATGTATCTCTTTATAATTTAACGTAAATTCAATCTTATTGTTTTAAAATAAATTAATGATTAATTAGAAAATGGTTTTATTTAGCGTACAGTTTATTTGTTTTTAAAAGATCTAATGTTTAAACGTAAACTATAGTGTGACGCCAACAGAAGAATAGAACCGGGTTTTATTTAAAATGGATCGAACGAAATAAATTAATCAAATTAACTTAAGTCAAACAGGCGTTGCATTAGTAGATAGGGTATTTAAGTAGAGCGTTGTAAGCTAGCAGGTATGAAGGCTATTGAGCCAGCAGCAGTAGCCTCAACTTTGGAGGATTCAATTGGATTACGATATTGAAGAGTTACTGTTAGTAATCTACGAAAGAATCTTTTGAAGATACCAAGGTATTGCCAGGTGATATAATATAGTTTATTATCGCTTAAAACAATCGCTAGTTTAAGGGGACTTGGCACCTTTCAAAAACCGAAAATCGATGAAAATATCGATTTTTCAATTTTTAGTTTAAAATGTAGTTTGATACCTTTGGTACAATTGAGTGAAGTTTCGAAACGATCTGATTATTTTAAACGCAGTAAAATGCATTTTAAATATTTTGACAGCTCTGTCAGCAGTTTAAATGCCACGCCCACCTCAATGTTTACATTTTTTTACTTGAGAATAAATCCATTATTTTACATTAAAAACTACAGAGAAGAAGAGGAATCCGTTAAGCTGTGACTGTAACTATCAGCAAAGTTGTTTATTTACATTAGCTTTGCCATTTTCGCTTGCTGTGTGATTTTTAGTTTCATTAGTTTTTAACTTCATAGAAACCTAAAACAGCATTTTTTAATGCTACTTCAATCATAATTCATTTTATTAGTTGTTGTTATCGCTAATATGCCTCTTAGAAAACGTTCAGTACGTGCTTTGCAAATGAATGAAAAGCGATGGTGTAAAGCGAAAGTTGATTGTGAAGTGAACAGAAATTCAGTTTTTTCAAATGTACGCCTGGAAAAATTGAACACTGTGGTAAAAAAGGATACCTCTGCTATTGGAAATTATATATTGGTGGACTTTAACTAAGTTAACAATCTTCTTCGAAGTGCAAAGTGCCAATATTGTGAAAAACAAACTTTGAAACTGGAGCTTGGAGCCAAGTTGGGATTTTCATACAATTTAAAACTATTGTGTAGCAATTGTGATGAAAACAAAACTGTTGTAAACACATCTCTAAAGTCTGTTCCGACCAGCCATGATGTGAATTTGAGAATAACTCAAGCTTTTTCACATATTGGGAAAGGTTATTCATCTATAGAAAAATTTTGTATGGTGATGAATATAGATCCTTTTTCATCAACTACATATGGGATGTGCGAGACGGCTGGATAATGCATATACTCTGGCATCTGAAAACATATTTGTGGAAATCCACCGAGAAATTAAAAATGTGTACGAGAATGGAGCTGAAATCGCAGAATTAATTGTTAGTTTTGATGGAACGTGGCTAACTCGTGGTCACACCTCACTTATCGGTGTAGGATGTGTTATAGATATGCTCACCGGATATGTTGTTGACTTTGAAGTGATGAGTAAGGTGTGTCGTCATTGCTCTGTGGCAAAAAATAAGCTAGGCCAGTCAAGTGCTGAATTCAGCATATGGTATGAAGGACATATAAGTGAATGTGATATAAATCACTTGGGCTCATCTACATCAATGGAAATGGAAGCTGCATTAACCTTGTGGAAAAGATCCACATCACTTGGATTCCGTTATATCATAGTATTATCCGATGGTGATTGTAAAACGTTTAACTACTTGTGCGAGAAAAAAAGTGTATGGACCTGACATTGTGATAAAAAAGGAAGAATGTATTAATCATGTTAGTAAGCGGTTAGGAACAACTTTGAGATCTACTGTAAAAGACTGTCGTGCTCAATGTATTTCTTTAGGTGGTAAAGCTCATGGTAGTTTGAAAGAAGCCACGATTCCCTCTGACTGGATGACCCGCTAATTGAATTTCACTTCGAAAGCTATCTACTTTTTTACAGCTAGCTACTCCGAAAATGCTCCGATAAATTTCGCGAACTGCTTCAAAAACGAATGGCTGTTTAGTGCTTTCCCCTGTTAACGCCGCAGGAGGTCCCGATTGGTTTTGCAGGGAAGGATTTTATTGCTTTTCGGTCTCCGTGTTCTACGAAACGGGAGGTTTCTCATTCACAGCTGTGGCCTAGGGCGAGGATTGTGAAATGGACATTTTCTACACTTCACGGCCAACAGAGAGTTCACCCAATTTATTGCAAATATATATTTCATATATTTGGAAAACTTGCTCAATTTCTGATCTAAAAACCAATTAGGTTTTAAGAAATTTTAATTTTCTGAGTTTTGATTTTAAATTCGGTTTCATTTTAAAACATTTTTGCATTCCTAGATTGAATTAATTAAAAATATTTTTTAACACAATCCAATATTTCGTGTGAAACGGCAATTAACTACAATTTTAGTTTCTAAAATCATTTCTGTTTGCTCATGTTTTTAAGTTTTTGAGTTTTCTCACATTTGCTTAATTAAGATTGATTTAAAGACCATGTGTATTTTTTGACACATAGTTTATATAATTTAAAAGCTCTTTACTTTGTTTTCATTATTTTTTTTCCTTTTGAAAAATGCCATGACCAAAATGTACGCAGGCTACTGTGATAAATAATACTTGAAAGGGATGGAATATGACTGAAAATGGTAAATCTAAAATTCAGCTTTTTCGGGTAATATTACAATTAGACTACAGAATACAAATGTTGCAGAATGAACTAAATATTTCCCTGATGTACCACAAACTACATTATAATAAATCTATTGTAGTTCTACATTGCAGTATTTGAAAGTCATGCTACAAAAACTTAAACTTGCTTAACTACCACGATGGGGAACTGAGAAAAAAATAGATATTGTTTACAAACTTGGTGATTTCTGGATTACGTTTGTATAACTATTAATTTCTATATAAATATTTTGCATTTAAAACTCTTGTGAATATATAAGGTTCTGATAAAAGTGAATAATTGATCAAATTAACAGTTGTTATCAATGTTACGTCTTAGAATATTTTGAATTAAAAAAGATATTTCAGTCATATTTATTTCAAGTAGAATTTTCATGTAGAGCATAAGTTGGATAGTAACAGATTGAAAAATTAAAGCTTTACAGGCAATGGATTTTTTTTTATGCCTTTACAAATTTTAAATATGTTTTTCTCAGATTTTTAATTTTGAAGATGAGAGTGTTTTCTAATCCCTAAGGCGTTTTTCCTGTTCAAGATAGAGTCTTGAAATATCTTGTAAATGTTCCCTTACATATGTTCTATAAAAGTTCATATGGGTTTAGGTCTGAGAGCTCTAGTTATTTTTAAAAATATCTTAATGTTAATATTTAAAAAAAGTTGGATTTTTTCCAGGTTTAGCCATAAAAATAATTATTAAAATTCAACAAAGAGATATATTTTAAATTTTATACTTTTTGTTTCCAATAATCTAAGAAATATTAATCACTTACAATATTTAAATATTTTTAATAATTTAACATTTTAGAAAAGTTTAAAAAATTTCAAAACTGTTCAATGCTTTAAAATTGGGAAATAATGGCTTGTCAAACTAACCTATTATTTTCAGAATCAGTATAATAGTATAATTTGAATATAAAACAAAAATTAATTTTACTGTGACAAACTGTTTACGACTTCTACTCATATTGTAAAAAGAATGAAAGATAAATATATAACATAGTGGAAGTAAAAAACACATTCATAATATGTTAAAATCCTGTCCCGATACAAATTTCAATGCATTTTCCAAACTGTAGCTAAAAACAATTATATGTTTATTAGGACAGAAATTATTTATATTTAGATATATTTTTCCTTATTAAGTACATATTGAATAATGGCAAGATAATTTGTAAAATCCTGAAAGATTTTAATGAAGAAAAAAGCCAGACATAATTTTAGATAGTTAGAAATTTAATTATACACTCTGTCGCAAAAAAATATATGCACCCAGAAGAAATCAAGCTACAATCACGAAACTCGGCAAGAATGTAGTCTGGTAAGAGATATGCAAATGATTAAAATTTCGAAGCCAATGAGACAAGGCTAAGTGTGCTATGCGCATATTAGTTGCGCAACTGGGAGAGTTTAAAAGCATGAGTACGAGCGCCGTACGGCTATCCAAACGAATCTGATGACTTTGATAGACGATATTGAGACTTAGGATGCCTCTAAGACGTAACCGGCGGCAGTACGAGCAGCTGACGGACTTTGATAGGGGCCGTATAATAGGCCTCAGAGAAGCAGGTTGGTCGAATAGACGTATCGGCCGCCACCTCGGTCGGAGCGATATGGTAGTTGCTCGGTGTTGGCAACAGTGGATCACAGAAGGTAGAGTGTACCGTCGCGGAGGGTCAGGACGTCCCAGGAACACAAATGATCGCGAGGATCGTGCAATCAGAAGAGTGGCTACTTCGGCACCAACAACGTCGCTAGCATCGATTCAACGCCACTTACCTCCTTCCAGACATCCAGTGTCATCAAGAGAAACCATAAGGAGACGACTGACCGAAGTTGGCTTGAGGAGCCGACGTCCGCTAAGACGCTTACCACTGACCCCACATCATAGGCAGTGTCGACTGGATTTTTGCCGACCTCGGGCAACTTGGAGTGTGACAGACTGGAGACGTGTCATCTTCAGTGATGAATCCCGATTCAGTCTCAGTGCTGATGACCACCGCACACGTGTCTGGAGGCGCACCGGCCAGCGGTCCGATCCGGCATTTATTGTCGAGCGGCATACAGCAATTTCACAAGGTGTGACAGTGTGGGGAGCAATTTCTTGGGACACACGATCATCTTTAGTGGTCCTTCAAGGCACTTTGACAGCTCGCAAATACGTGGACGATATTTTAACGCCGATTGTGCTACCCATGCTATCAAGTCGCCCAGGTGCCATTTATCAACAGGATAATGCTCGTCCACATACTGCGCGACTCTCCCAACAATGTCTTCAAGGATATGACGTCCTACCATGGCCTGCCAGGTCACCAGATCTTTCGCCAATAGAGCATGTCTGGACGCGCTGGGAAGGCAACTGCAGCCGTCCCGAGATACAGGAGAATTAACTGCGCAGATGCAAAGACTATGGCAGGATCTTCCACAGGGGGTCATAAGTGATCTAATTGAATCGATGCCACGCCGAATTTCGGCTTGTATAGCTGCCAGAGGTGGCTTTACTACTTACTGATTTTTAACCTTTTGCAAGCTGTAACCGCTTAATAAAATGATATTTTGTTCTGAATTTTTAATCATTTGTTTATTTTCATATACACTACATGCATACCAAATTTCGTGAATGTAGCTCAATTTCTTCTGGGTGCATATATTTTTTTGCGACAGAGTGTATAATACACAAATATGCATGTTTTAAAAGAAATAAGTTGGCTAAGAAAATGAAATTTACTAAAAATTTCCTGAATAAAGTAAATCAGATTTCATCCTCAAATACATATAATTGTAAGAAAAGGTTTTATTCAATTTACAATTAGTTACAAAAAACCTTTTATAAAAAATAATTTTAACAGGTATAAATAGCAAAAAATATCAAAGAAGTATGAGAAAGACACATACATGTCGTTTACAGAAATGTCACAGTGTGATATTTTTCGAAACACGGCACTGCACACAGTCCAACATTACAGTCTTTACATTGAAAACGAGTTTTTGATGTTTAACGACTAAATCGTAAATATAAGAAACAACAGTCAAATATCTCGAGTGCAGATGGCGCTCGCTGATATTTGAGTGAGAAAATTAAAGCAGCATAAAATGCGACTTCGTTTGAATTATATCTAATGTGCATATTTGGAACTGTTTAGCGTACTCGAATTAACTCAAGTGCACACGTCAAGGGTTTATATTGCATTCTAAGTCAACACGGTGGCTACTGACGAGCGACTACGTAATTTTGAACCGCGGTTAAGTGACGAGGACGATACCTGAGCTGATAACTCCCCTTCCAAACTTCCACATCACACCAACGTGAGGACTTTTGACGTCGACGTCTTTAACGTGCATCAGCTCCTCTTCAACGCTAAACTTTTGTGGTACCAGGGCACGAGTTCATAACCACGACCATCAGGCTACCGTGGCCGCAAAAGAAAATAGCAAGTTTGAAAGAAATGTAATGGAGAAGTATATTTGAAGAAATAACTTCAAAACTTAACGAAAAACCAAAATATCAAAATTTATTTTAGGAATAATAGTGAATATAACTTCGTACACCTAAAACCACTTTACGCAGTGTATTTTGAAAGTGAACGTTTCCCCTTTTAGAGAAACTTACTATAATTATGTCAAATTCCTTTCATTTTGCTCTAAGGGGATCCCCGAAACAACGTAATTTATTTGAAACACAAAATTACTTATGGTTGAATCTAATACAATTCCCTACAAAATGAATGAAAACCCTTTTTTATCATATAAATTGTGTTTGAATAGGAAATGGTTAGTTAATAAGAACATTTAAAACGTGTCGGCAATCTATGGACCTGTGGGCACGTGGTACAATTCTTAGTGGCACTCAGCACTACTCTACAAATTTGTCAATTCTTGAGTGGATGGAAGTTGATAATAGACCTTATTTGACAAGCATCTTCTGAGTTATGGACATTTATGGAACTACAAAATAATCCTAAAGATAATTCTAAGGATAAATTTCAGCTATTTTGTAAATAATTGAGTGTTATTGCTAGGGGATTTAATTGTTGAAAAAAGAAAATTGCATGTACTCTGCTTTCCACTTATGTGATTCGGCATATCAAAGTAAAAAATCTTTATTAATATGAAAAATATTTCGACTCCGCAAAGAAATTGTTTAACAACTGAATGTTCAGAATCGTGTCATGCATTATACCCCTGGTTTTGCGATATGAAAGAAGAGTCGTGAAAGAGTTAATTCGCATTACAATTTTTATTTAACTATAATGAAGGGAATCATTTATATTTCACTTTGTCTATTTCTTATTTAAGTAAATATGTTGGAAACATACATTTTTTAATTTTTTTTTATCTTTGTTGAAGAAATAGTAACATTTTATATTGTTTATTTTTATGTTAATAAATGTATTTTATTGATCCATAATTAATATAAAATAAAACTGTAAATCTAAATTATTTACCTCTATTCTTTAAATCTGCAAATATTACCGTAAGAATCGAAGGATTTCAAAAATTTCCTACTATGTGGCACGCTGAATGATACTGACAGATTGGTTTGGCACGTCTTAGCTACACAGTTGCCGCCCCTGATTTAAAATGTTGGGTAAGATAACCATTATATTTTTTAAAATTTTATAAATAAACAAAAGGAGATATATATATATATATATATATATATATATATATATATATATATATATATATATATATATATATAAGAAGTACGTCGATAGAGTACCGTAGTTACTGCCAACTCGTGACAATGAATTGGAAATTAAGTTCACAATTCATTGTTATTAAAATATATAAAATTTTACATGACTTATTTTTGTATTTGTTATTTTTATATTCCTTACTGAAAGCAACAAATGGGAGTTCATTACCTGCCAAAACTGCAGAGGCCTGGTTGTTTACTCCACAAGCTCCTACCTTATGCTTACTCTGCCCTACTAAGTAAAAATGCCGTCTTCTGCTCGTCAAGATCATGGAATTGCAGATATTGTTTTCCATATATTTTAAATATTAGTTTTCTAACTTCTACATCAGCCTTTTAATAGTCTACACTCCTGCAAAGAAGTCTGAATTCAAAACTATAAAACTTATTATTCCCAACAATGTCATTTATACCTTTATTTTTTATAATCTATGAATGCGTTAAACTATTAATTTGTTATCGCGACTATTTAATATTAAATGCGAAAAAAAACGAATAAGTTTCAGACTGAAATTTAAATTGAATTTTTCAAAAATTGTCATCGATATTCTCATAAATTTTACATATTGTCATTTTAGCATATCACACATCTATCTTCTATGCAAATATCTATTATAAGTTCATCAAATGTTTCAGCATATTTTTACTCATAACATGCAGTTTTCAACCACATTGTGAGGCCGCGGTAGCCTAATGGTCAAAGTAACGGACTCATAGCTGACGTGTCATGAGTTCGACCCCAGCACCACTGAAGATCCGCCGTGTAAGGGAGCGATGCTCAAGCGTCATCCTCGTCACTTGACCATGGTTTAAAATTACGAGGTCCGTCGCCAAGTGAGTGAATGTTAACGTCGCACTGTTCAGCTACACGAGGGCTTTTAGTGATGGACCTCGTAATTTTGAAAAATGGTCAAATGACGAGGGCGACACCTGAGCTGGCACCCCCTCTCCTAACTACCACACCACACCAACGAGAGGACATTTCAGCTCTCGATAGATTTAACGTGCATCGCTGCCCTACACGGCGGGTCTTTTGTGGCACTGGGCTCGAACTCGAGACATGCCAACCATGATTCGATACCTTGACCACCTGATACCCCGGCCACAGAACCGTCGCCAAAAGCCCTCAAGAAGTTGAGTAGAGAAGAGAGAGAGTGCGACTTTAATATCCCCTCACTTAATTAAATTATATGAAATTTAAGGAATACTTGAAAAAATATTAGAAGTCGAATATATATATATATATATTAAAAAATTAATCTAATGATAATTTTAAATATCCAAAGAATTATTAGTATTTATGGTAAATATATGTTTTTCAACTGAGTATGTGAGACACGCATAAATATCTTTTTCGAAATTCCAATGCAGAATTTTAGTGGAGCTAATACAAAATTCCTAGTTTTGCATGGTTAAGATTATAAAAATGTCCAAATTTTAATAACCTTTTCTTCAGTCAACCACTAATGGAACATGAATGATGAGGGATTATGCATAAATATATATTTTTTTAACTTCAATTTAAAAAAGGATCTTTATATTTATTTATATGCGCAAATGTTAACTCTAAATTTGTCCAGATGCTTTTAAATACTCTTTATTTGAAGATTCAAGTTAAAAAATATAAACTTGAAATTAAAATTCTCTTTGAATGAAATTAATGTTCAGACATTCAAAATTCAAATATAATTTGTTATCTGAACAATACAAAACAAGGGATTCTATGTAAGATGCCCTGAATATCTGGCTTTAAAATTATGAAAAACTAAAAGATTTAAATAGGGTTTTTTTTTTTAACAATACATATAAATTTTTTGCAAATAATGTAATACAGAAGCTTAAAAATTATTCATGTTTAGAAGTGTCCGAAATTTTAAAAGATTTTAAATTTTGAACCTTTTTTTTATTTTTTTTGACACATAACAAAATAATAATTTTTAAAAAAATCCCTGAAAGTATTGATTAAAGTAAGAAAAATGAAACAGTAAATTATCCTCAATGTTTTAATATATAATTTGAATTTAAATACTACAGATATTTTTTTTAAAATTTAGACATACATTATAAAAACTTAATTCCATTTGAGAATTTTAAGGTAAAGAAAAAAATGAGAATTCTCAAATCATTGACTCGTTCTATTTGTGTACACTTTAGGTTGAAGATTTTACGATTGCCACAAGAACCGGTCTCCCCGTGACCATAAAAGTTTCCCCTCAATGCCCATTGTGTCTCCCCAACCGTCTCTAATTATCTTTCAAGATCGTAAACCTTTAAAGGGGGAAAAGAATTCGGAAAAATACCACCTTACCGGTTTTGAACACATTACATGAAGGGGAAAAAATCTGTTTGGTTCATTTTTGGTGAGTCCCCGGCCTTAGGAAAAATTCAGTGTGGTCCGTTTTCGAAGCCTCTCTAGTAGGGTGGAAAAAGCCGTGCTGTCCAGTTAGAGGGTTAAAAAATTAACTACTTACTACCAAAAGGCTATTTTGAGAAACAAAGGGGATGTGAATGCTATGAAAACAGCAATATATGCTACATTGTTGCATAGCATTTCTACAGATGCTAAACCTCAACATTCGAAGTGTCCTGCAGGAGAAAACTCATGGTGTTTCTACCAATCTGCGATTGCTAATGGTGAAAAACCTAACAATCATAAATTAAATGTAGGAACACCAATAAATGAAAAGTTTCTTCCAAAAATTCTACCGATTTATCAAAGACTTGCATCTAATGAATTGTTAGAAAGATGCATTCGATGTGGAACACAAAATGCAAACGAAAGTTTGCATAGCATGATTTGGGCAAAGTGTCCGAAAGAAATTTTCGTAAACAAAAAAAAGACGTGTTAAGCGGGCAGTAACAGAAGCTGTCTGCGAATACAATAAGGGTACAGTACGCACCATTGTAGAAACACAGAAAGCATTAGGTGTAGCTACTGGAGGTTCAACGAAACAACTTGCTACTATCTTAGATTGTCGAAAACAAAAATTTAGAAAACGTCGTCAAAATGCCAGTAATAAGCTGGCTCTTAAACTTATTAAAAAAGCAATACATAAAAAAGAGTTATTAGCTAGGAGGAGAGAAGGAATGACTTATGGCGCAGGGCAATTTTAAAACAAACCTGTTTTGAAAAAATAATACATTTTAGCATAAATTTGTTTTACTTTATTTTATTTTAGATATTGATTTAAGTAGCAAATTAATTTTATAAAAGCTTTTAAATTTTCTATTGTACATTTCATGTATTTTTATTACATTTATTTCATGTATTTCATTTATTTTTTAATATATTTCATACATGTTTCTTGCAAAAATAAGTCACAATGATATTTCCTATTTTTCGTAATTTTGGGCTCACAGACAGGCACTTTAAAAAAGCTTATATTTTTGTTTAATATTTTGAAATTGAATTGTATTATGTTTTATTTTAAAGGTATATATTTATACAACATATTGAAAAATTATTACAAAATTTAGACATTGTTTTGATATATATTTGCTGATTGTTATTCTTAAAAATGCATTTTCTCTCTCTCAGTTCGAGTTTTTTCATGAAATCATGGTCTTTAAAAGTACAAAACTTCTACAGATATTTATCAAACAACTTGAATTTTGGTGTGTATCTTTATTACAATGTGCTTAATTAAATTAGGGATCCATTTTTCAATATTTTGTATAGAAAAAATTTTATAAAAGAAAATGTAGCAGAAGTCATGTTTTTTTAGCTTTTTTTCCATTAATGTTTACATTTTATTTTTTTTTTCAAAACTAATTTGTTTGTTGCAAAATCGATCCCTAAAGTTATTACTCATAGTCTAATAAATCCAAAGAAAAATTTTGGTGTCAAAATAATGATAATTGTAAAAGAAGAAGAATTTTGAAAATCGGTAAAAATTTAAAAAAAAATTTAAATTTTAAAATTTTTTTTAAATTTAGGAATTCTTTTCATGGTGAAATTTCTTAGTTTAGTAGTAACTGTTAATAATATACAAAAAAAATATTTTAAAACCCTTAAATAAAAAAAAATTGAAAAAAGGTGCCGAGTCCCCTTAATAAAATTAGTTTAAGTTAATGAAAGCTAATAACTCGAGTTACGTGTATTTCTTGGACGTCCTATTTCGGTAGACCTTATTTGATCTTACGCGTAATTATTGATTAATTTCATAATTCGTAATTTAATTTAATATTAAAGGTAAATCCCTTTCGTTTGACGTAGCATAGAAATATTATATGTTATTAGAGTTTCCGATATTTGAATCAAGATAATAAATACAAGTTATTATTATACAAATGGCTCTTAGGGATTCTTTGCCTCAAATTAATCTTGGTGTCCAGGGTGGAACCCAGGGGGGTTCCCACAAGCTAATAGTAGGAATCGAAAAAGATGAATATAATGCCCATAGCTCAGGGATGTGCAACTATTTTGGCCCGTGGGCCACATTGTGGAAAAGGAGGATACCAAAGAACCGCATCTTTTAAAAATGTGGCTACCTTTATTATTTAACTTCACCTCTCACAAAAGCTATAAACGCTGTATTTTAAAAGTAATACAATTTTATTGATTATAATTCAATGAATATACGTAAGTTAAGATATCCGACTACGTTCGGAACCGTGATTTTAAAAAAGCGCATAAATGGATACTTTTCATGATATTTAGCACCACTTAGATTAGAATACATGTATAAAATTGTTTTAAGGACGTTGTGACAAAAAAAAAATTATTTAAATACACTATTTCGGCAAAAAATTAACTTAGAATAACCTTTTTTCAAAATGTTCTCTTTTTGTGAAAAGGCTTCTATTATAATAATGTTTTACCTGTATATAGCTCAGACATCTGTACAGAGGCTCAACTATGATTTTTGAAAAATTCACATTATTTTCAGAGTTACCACCTATTGAAATAATTATCGGCGTTTTTTTCTTAAAATGTCTCCTCTCTGTTGTCGTAAAACATGGATAAACCCACTTCTAAGTTTTATATTTCAAAAATTCAAGTTGAGCCTCTGTACAGAGGTCTGAGCTAGATACAGGCAAAATATTATTATAATAGAAGCATTTTTCACAAAAGGAGAACATTTTGAAAATGGGTCATTCTATGTTCATTTTTTGTCAAAATATTGTACTTAAATAATTTTTTATTGTAATACTATTCTTAAAACAATTTTATATACATTTTCTAATCTAAGTGAGACTAAATATCATAAATATTATCCTTTTATATGCTTTTGCAAAATCATGGTTTCGAACGTAGTCGGATACCTTAAATAAAATAGTGACACTTTTATTCAATTTATATCTTTCACTTATTTCATATCATCTATAGCTGCAAGTACATTTACTTTTAGAATCTCTTTAATGGAATAAGCGCGTACCCTGTCATACATTTTACAATTTTTTTTTAAATCAAAATGAGATTTCTTGTTGAAATTCTCATTATTGCCTGCAAGTTATGTCAGACAACTTTTAGTCTTCATACAGAAATAGAAAGAAGAAGAAAAAAAACTTTGCGCACAAATATGTGTTGACTCAAATAGTTTGAAAACAAGACAAAAAAATTTCTCTCTGTCTTGGCGGGCCGCTAGTTGCCCACCCCAGGTGTAGGTAACATATTTCATGTTTCAGTTAGATTCCCCCCCCCTTTAAAACTTTTTAAGCAGATTTCATGGAACATATGCATTATTGAATCAAAAATCAAATACCATATTACCAATAATCGTAAGCTAACGAATTATACATCGAAGAATAATTAATAATTTGTTGACTCATAGAAGCTTTAAAATTATAAGATATTTTTAGGAAGCCTCACCCACACGCACACAAAAACCCACCCTTAGAAGAATATATCTTAAAATGATATTTGAAATAGATTAGAATTTTATTTGCACTTTATGCGAAGACAAGTATAAAGAGTATTTTATTTTTCAATTCCGACTATTAAGTCACACTCTCTATATATTTATTTGTTTATTTATTTATCTTGGTGGAATTTTCAATCGTCAATAAATTACATTTTAAAGCGCTCAGTTGAGCTGAAATTTTATATACATGATTATTTTGGATATGACAATACAATAATTTAACTATAATTAACAACAATTAGTTGATTAAAACTAATTATTTAAAGAATTACAAATACAGCTACGTTAGCATCATTTTTGGCGAATTAGCGACCCTTTTGGCGACGTGTCAAAACTTGAAAATGTTTTTTTTTCTCACATTTTAAAGCATTAATTTGAACTGAAATTTTATATGCACGATTGTTTTGGATGACAATACGATACTTTAATGATAATTGATAAAAATTAACTACCACTTAATGTTGTGATTCTGTCATATGTATATACATATTTATATTAATTGTAACTAATTAATAAAAAATAGCTAAAATAAAAAAAAAATTTTGTTGATCTAAGTAGGAATTGACTTAAAATTTTTTTTATGTATATATATATATTTTTTTTTTTTTACTTGTTCATTTCCTACTTTAGTTTACACACTATATATATTTATTTAACTTGGTGGAATTTTCAGTCCTCAATAAAATACATTTTAAGGCGCTTAATTGAGCTGAAATTTTATATATATGATTATTCTGGATGATAATACACACATTTTTCATTGTAATTAATAAAAATTAATTGATTAAAACTAATTATTCAAAGAATTACAAATACAGCCACGTTGGTGACTTAGCGACCCTTTTGGCGACTTGTGCGTGGCTGCGGTAGCCGAGTGGTATAGGTATCGGATCGTGGCTTGAATTGTCACGAGTTCGAGCCCAGTACCACTAAAGACCCGCCGTGTAGGGCAGCAATGCACGTTAAATTTGTCGAGAGCTGAAACGTCCTCCCGTTGGTGTGGTGTGGGAGTTAGGAGAGGGGGTGCCAGCTCAGGTGTCGTCCACGTCACTTGACCGTGGTTCAAAATTACGTGGTCCGTCGCCAAAAGCCCTCGTGTAGCTGAACAGTGTGACGTTAATATTCAATCAATCAATCAATTGGCGACTCGTGCCAAAAAAATGTTTTTTTTTTCTCACGTTTTAAAGTATTCAGTTGAACTGAAATTTTATATACACGATTGTTTTGGATAACAATACGATACTTTAATGATAATGAATAAAAATGAATTAATAAAATTAATTAATTAATTAAATGAATAAAATTGAATTGCTGATTCTGTCATATGTATATACATATTTATATTAATTGCAACTATTTAATAAAAAGTAGCTAATATAATATTTTTCTTTGTGGATCTAAGTAGGAATTGACTTCGAATTTTTTTTATATTACTTGTGTGTGTTTATTATAATCTTTCAACAAAATTAATTTTATGAACTCGTTAGTAGCATTAATTCGTGCTCCAAGTATCACCTACCTTTATATTATATTTAGTGGCTGGGACGTGTTTGAATTTTTTTACACAAATTGTTTGTACAACTTTAGCTCTAATGAAATTATCTGTAGACTCATTTCATATTCTGAATCTAATGTGTTTCTATCTTTGTATTTGGTGCCATATAATCGTTGATAAAGATTTTTCACTTAAAAACAATGTTTCGAATCCTATTAAGACTACGTTCGGAACCGTGATTTTCAAAAGCGCATACGTGGATAATTTTCATGATATTTAGTGTCACTTAGATTAGAATATAAGCATAAAATTGTTTTAAGGACATTTTGACAAATTTTTTTTATTTAAATACAATATTTTGGCAAAAAATTAACTTAGAATGATCTTTTTTCTAAATGTTCTCCTTTTATGAAAAATGCTTCTATTGGAATAATATTTTGCCTGTGTATAGCTCAGACCACTGTTCAGAGGCTCAACTAGAATTTTTGAAATATATAGCTTAGAAGTAGGTTTATTCATACTTTACGACCACAGAGGGGAGCAATTTTAAGAAAAAAACGCATTTATTTCAATTGGTAGTAACTCTGAAAATAATGTGAATTTTTCAAAAATTATAGTTGAGCCTCTGCAGAGAGGTCTGAGCTATATACAGCACAATATTATTATAATAGAACCATTTTTCCCAAGAGGAGAACATTTGGAAAAAAAATTATTCTAAGTTAATTTTTTGCCGAAATATTGTATTTAAATAAATTGTTTTTGTCAAAATGTCCTTAAAACAATTTTACGCATATATTCTAATCTAAGTGACACTAAATATCATGAAAATGATCCATTTATGCACTTTTGAAAATCACGGTTCCGAACGTTGTCGGATACCTTAAAGCGTTTATAGCTGTTTGCGCACAAGTTAATAACAAACAAATAAATAAAATAACTAGGGGCTACTTTTACTTAAGGTGATTGATTACGTTCGGAACCACGATTTTGATAGAGCGTATAAGTGGATACTTTTCTTTGATATTTAATGTCAGTTGTGTGTGTGAATTCGAATATATATATAAAGGTAGTTTAAATAAATTATAAGAAACAAATATTTAAATGCATTTTTTTTAGTAAAAAATTAAGAAAAATTGACATATTTTCTCAAAACATTTTTTATGAAAAATGCTTCAATAATAATAAAATTTGGCCTATATATAGCTAGAACTTTTATATCAGAGTTGAACTAAAAAATTTTTGAAATATTTATTCATATTTTCTTATATTAGAATAAAAAACTATTACCCCCATTGTTTCAATTAATCATAACTCCGAAAATATAAAACTACGACTATTTAAACGAATAAAATATACAATTTCTAATACATTGATTTATAACAAGGGTGGCCAACCTTTTTAGGAAAAGTACCACTGTCTGATAAAAAAAAATTACTATGCGTGCCACACTTCCAACAAACAAAAGAGTATGAAAAGGTGAAAAATATTTTACTTATAAGCATATTAGGGATTTTTTCGCAAATAGCACATTTTTTTGTGTGGGTCTTAAAAGCGGAAATTAAAAAAAAATAACATAATAAATCAGACAACTGTACTAATTTAGGTTGCTGAACTTTTTACATGTTCAATCAGTTAGGTTAGATATGAAATGAAAATTATACTACTACTATACTAAAAAAATACTAACTATTTAATAATTAAGCAATTATTAAATAGTCAGTACTTGTTTAATATGGCTTTTGAATTCGTTGCTTTTTACCAAGTTATCTATATTAGGATTGGTTCTGCCTCTCTCTCTTGAAAATGCTAACAAGTCAGTGAGAGAATATTAACGTCGCACTATTCAGCTACACGAGGGCTTTTGGCGACGGACCACGTAATTTTGAACCATGGTCAAGTGACAGGGACGACACCTGAGCTGGTATCCCCCTCTCCTAACTACCACGCCACACCAACGGGAGGACGTTTCAGTTCTCGACAGATTTAACGTACATCGCTGCCCTACACGGCGGGTCTTTAGTGGTACTGGGCTCGAACTCATGACATGCCTGCCATGATCCGATACCTTGACCACTGGGCTACCGCAGCCCTGACAATGCTAACAAAATAAGGTTTTAAATGCATATAAATTAATTTTGAGCGATATATTTTTTTTGTCCTAATAGAATTTGTTCAAAAACGTGTGCGTCACTTGACCATGGTTCAAAATTACGTGGTGCGTCGCCAAAAGCCCTCGTGTAGCTGAATGGTGTGACGTTAATATTCAATCAATCAAAAACGTGTGGATTCAAATTTACAACAATACATGGCAGCTCAATCGTGTAAATTTAGAAAATTGCTTGTTTTGTACGAATTTTCCAAAATTCAACACAATTTGGGTAACTTGTAGTGGAAATAATTCCTTGTATTTGCTTTTCAGTGTAGCGTGATGCTGTAGATCAATAATTTTGATTTAGATTTCAGATGGGTTACAATTAACGCGCGTTTTGCAGATAAATTAAAAAAAAAAGATTTATAAAAAAAACAGCCATTCTTTTTTTTTTTTTTTTTTTTTTTTTTTTTTTTTTTTTTTTTTTTGTCATCTGGAAAATCCTTTAACCTAGCACTGAATGAAAAAAGCAAGCTGGATATTAAATTTTTAAATCTATCATGGCCCGGATTGGTCACAAAAAAGATACACGACCAACTAAGGTAGGAAAAAAAGTCTTTCCCTGTAATCTAAATTCAAATCATTTAAATGTCTCATAATATCAAAAGGAAAAGCTAAAAATTCTCTACATTCATTATTTATTCTTCAATATTATATATGCACTCACTGGACAGTTCATTGCTTTCTTCCAGAATTTTTAAAAAGCATTTCATATTCGAAAATCTCACGAGTACACTTTCCTCTCGAAAGCCAGCACGCGCAGTAAGTAAATAGTATTCTCTTCGTGTCAATTTTCTGTTGGAATTCAACTAATTAAGCATGTATTAAAAATAAATTTTAAACGGAGTTTTTTTTGTCTGAGACAAACATTTCAATAAAATTGTAAAAAAGGGGGGTTTTTTTTATTTCTATCTTTGCAAATCTTATAATTTTGCAATATGTCTTCACGTGCCGCTGTCACAACTCCACCGTGCCGCCGGTTCGCCACTCCTGATTTATAAGGATTAATTTCAGAATAAGCATCAATGACTATAAAACGTAAAACTAGATATTAATAAAATGGTTTTCCTAAAATATTTTTATATATTATATTAAACCTCAACCTCATTGCAAAATTAATATATATATATATATATATATATATATATACATACTGGCCACCGTAAATGCAACACAAAGAAAGACAAGAGATAGCACAACAAAATTTATTTTGTAGATAACATGTTGACCAAGTATCAAATGATTAAATTTATAAACTTCTGTGAAGTGTGGTTCCTGCCAGAATCAGTAGCCAGATTAGGCGCCATTGTTGGAGATCACCGCTCGCCTCGGCATTGATTCAAAGAGACTTTGGATGTGTTCTTGGGGTACAGCAGACCAAGCAGCTTCCACACGTTGCCAAAGTTGATCCGGTGTTGCAGCTGGGGGTGTAATCGGGGTCAATCATTGAGCAACCATGGACCACATGTTTTCTATCGGCGAAAGACCCAGAGAGCGAGCCAGCCAGGGAAGCAATTTAATTTGGTGATTGACGAAAAACCTTTGGACAATGCGTGTCACTTGTGTTCGCGCATTCCCCTGTTGAAGTACGGCTGTCGCCAAGCCCTGAAGGTAAGGAAAGACAACTGGCTCCAACACCACGGAGATGTAGCGCTGGCTGTACCGGCAATGCGAGATATCCAATACCGCCCCATACCATGATACCCGGTGCAGGACTAGTGTGGCTGTGCATAACGCAGTTGTTCAACATCCTCTCTCCACGGTGTCTCCAGACTCAAATCCCACCATCGTGCTGTTGCAGACAAATGCGTGACTCGTCAGTTAAGACAACTTCATTTCATTCTGCCGCCCACATCCTTCTTTCATCGCCCCATTGGCGGCGGAGACGTCTGTGGTTCTGCGTCATGGGTAGACTAAGCAATGGACGTCTTGCGGGCAGACCACTCTGCCGTAAACGGCGTCGAATGGTACGCGCAGACACTGAGTGATGCGTTACAGACTCAATGTGCTGTGCTATGGTTCGTGATGTGACTGAGCGATCCGTCACTGCCATACGTACAATTTGCCTGTCCTCACGTGAAATGGTGTACTGAGGTGGATGCGATCGACCACGTCGGTCCGTCGTACCCTCCTGCATCCAACGGTCACATATCCGCATTACAGTTGTTTGGTTTCGTCCAACACGACTACCGATTTCCCTGAAAGTAAATCCACAATCTAGGGAGGCCACTATACTTCCTCTGTCGAACTCTGATACTTGATCAAAAGCTGATCGCTGTTTTCTACGAGACATAACTGATCGTTTTTTGAAAAATCCACAACACCACAATTACCAAACCTTGAAATCGTCGAAATCTTACCTTACGGCATCCCTAACCACCCACCCTTTTGTGAATTTTTTCCATTAAATTAATTAAATCCTTTGTAATTATAGTTACATTATTGTATGAACTGTTGTCAATTATCGCTAATCGCTTTATTATATTTTACTTTTACACACCCTTATTCTTTGTTTAGTCATGGTATAATAAAGGTTTTCTTCAAGCTTTGATCATTGCAGAATCATTATAATGACATAATTGTAATAAATTAACGTTATAATATTTTAAGTGCATAACAACAAACTTTTTAGCTTTTCCTTTTCCATAATTCCGCGTACACACACAACACATGATTTGCTAGGCGGTGTGGTTCGTTCGCTGCAATTTTAATTCTTCTCTTTATGTGCCCTAAGCACGTGTCTAAACGGAAAAACGGCCCTGCTACCAATTTTAAGCTTAAAACAATAAATTTTTTAAATGAAATATTTGCATAATATTTAGAAATTAATTTTAGTTTACTTGCAAGAAATCTTTGAGATGGTTTGAAAGAATAAACTTGCAAAAGTTAATAGAACAGAATTTTTAATACGTAATTTTTCATATGTCAGGATATTTTGTGATAGAGTAAATTTATATTTAAAATTTTTATGTGAAATAACTTTGAGTTCAATATACTAGCTGAGCTATATATTATCAATATATTATAAGCTGAAAAAAAAACTACTAAATTATGGATAAGAAAGAACATAAATAAAATTTAGTTGTAACTTAAAAAAACTCATTTGATCTCATGATTGTACCTCTAGTGCAACATTAATGAAAGATTACAGTATTCAACAAAATAAATTAAGAAGTAATAAAAGATTGCACACAAGCTTTATACTCAACATATATAATTTATTGAAAAAACAGTATAAGCTAAATACAAAAACATGGAAAAAAATATACTTTCTTAATTTATAGAAACATTAATAAATACAACCAGAACCATAAGATTTAAAATAAATATGGCTCTTGTTTTTAAATAAGTATTTTCCCTGAATCAATTCAAAATGGCAAACATAAAAACCAAATTTAAAAGAATAAAAATACTAGAGACACTTTCTCTCATTTTGATAAAGAAAATTATTGCATGCACTTATTGCAATAGTTTATATAACCAAAAGAAGAAAGTAATGAAATTTACCCATCAAAGAAGCACAAATACAAAAATGGGTCAAAGATTTCTGATTTTTAATTGAAATCAATTTTTTGATTTTTCTTATGAATCCATGAATGTTTTTGAAGAAAATTATATTTGGGAAATATTTCAGGACAATAAAGACATTTATATGAATGGGTAGAATGAAGCCGCTCATGATAAGTTATATGGCACTTTTTGTCAGTAGCATACATGCAATATCGACACTGGAACTTACTATTATTGAATGGCATCATTTGCTTCGTGTACACTGAAATAAAAAAGTCTCTTTAAGAAAATATGGACACAACAAGATACAGAATACAGATAAGTCAGGAATTGTTTTAAAATATTAATGACAAATGAACATTTTAAAATTCTAATAAATAATTATTAAGAAACATTTTTCTAAAACATGAATTAATTATTCTTTTTATTACATACTTAAAAACTAAACTAATTTAATATTATAGGCTAATAACTGATAAAGAAATTTTTGTAACTAGACTAAATTGTAAAGGATAAGGATTAAAAGATATAAGCATAATACTAAGAGACATTTGCACTTGTGTATCAGCCTGTGATCCAATAAGTTGACGAAAACTTTTAATACTTTGTACCAAAGTTTAATTACACAAGGAGCTAAATTTAAATTATATTTTATTACTTAAATTCTATTATTTCAACAAAAAACAGTTACAGTTCTCAATAAACAGAATATTTAACAGCTACTACATTATTCACGTGATGGGTTATTTTTAAGTAGACATATTATGCCCCTCGACAAACGTTTTCTCTGATGGAATGCTGCTGTAACTGTGGCGATACACCATTACATTCTCTTCTTCAGAAGGCAAGTATCAAATTTTAATCTCTTCTCAAATATAAGAAAAAGACAAAGTTATTGTGTTCAAGCATGCATAGAAACATTTGTTTTCATTATTAGCTGTATATCGCAGCATTTGGTGAAAATAGTCATTGGCACAATACACAAGTATCAAGAAATTTAAAGTTTTAAATAATCTATCTGCATATATATAAAATAAATTTAGAATATTGATAAATCTAAATTGGAATTCCATATGTATCCAACCTTTGAAGAAAAAAAAAACTTACCACCTGAAAAAAAAAAGAAAAAAAGATTAAACATTTAATACAATACAATTCCTAAGACAAATATGAACACAGATTTTTTTACATCTTTTTAAATTTAACAAACTATAAATAAAACAAGCATTAAAAAACCTAGACGATTTAATAATAAAAAGTCTACTAATCAGAAAAATATCCATTTTTATTCAAATGTACTTCATAATTAATCTTTGAAAAAAAATAAAAATGCAATTTTTTCAACAGTAAAAAATCACAAGCAAAAAATAACAATTTAATATTCAAAACATACTTGTGCAGATTGAATACAATCTACAACAACAAAAAAAAGACCCTTAAAATGTTTTAAAACTAATCATGTTATACATATAGAACCACTATCAAAATTCAGTTTTTAATATTCACATAAGAAAAAGGATATTACTTCATGTTTAATGACCTGAAAGGAATTATAATAAAATGAGCATTAGCTGAAATTTTAAGAGTTACATAATTTAATACATACACACATATGAATGCATAAAGATAATTACATATCCAATTTTTACGCATGTTAAAAATACTATATAAATCAGTAAAAGTTTAAAACTTTAAGAAACCTTATTAATCATAATCTAAGCAAGTCTTTTAAAGAGTTCATGGTGCATTTTATACACATTTAATATGTATACTATAAAATTACATGCAGATTCAAGATTTCAATTTTAAAATACAAAACAAAAACACATGAAAAAGAGTAAAACAAATTTAAAACATTAAACATGAAATAAAACTTAAAAATATAATGAATACAATTTAAAAGTTAACCCATTTCAGAATCATATAAATTATTTAAAAATATTTTGTAGTAAAAGTAGGTACTTAAAAAAAATTTATAAATTTTATTATGAATTAATGACAATACAAAAAATAATAAATTTGATCTCAAAACTGACAGAAATAAAAATATGTACAGAATTTAATGCACTAATAATATAATTCAGGCATTTTTTAAAATATTTTTATAAAAATTAAATGTAATGACATTATGAAAAAATATTTGTAGAAAATTAGTTACAATTGAATTAGCAAAGATATACTTATAAATAAAATTTTTTATAAGAATACATCTCCTACACACAATGGCTGTAAAATTTTAATCCTAATAATTATTAATTATATCATAAAGTAAGCAGTGCCTACTTTTAAAACACAAATCAAGCAACCTCATTTATGAAAAATTTTACACAATGTAAGACTGAAAAAATGTTTAATCTTATTTGAAGCAAGAAATACTACAAACAAATTTAATAAAAATAATTATTAATTAAAAAACTAAAACTTTTTTGTGTAAACAATATGTACAGCAGTATCCTGTAAACTGTTATTTGGAAGTACATTAAGAAGCTATCAATGACTTTATTCTGGTTATTTTTAAACTATTAGACTACATTTAATCTGTAAAAAAAAAAAAGAATGGATGGATGAAGCTCAAATAAAGAATGTATTAACATATAAAAAAGTTACATTGATATGAAAATAAGGGGGAAAAACCCTTTTTTTTTTTTTTTTTACAACTATGTTTTTCACAACGCGAATTTAAAGTAACAATATTATTTTTTTTTCAAAAAAACTTTAATTTTCATAAATTTAACCATGAGATGTTTAAATTTCTGCATATCATTTCCCCACCAAAGTGTGATTCAACATTTCAGTAATTCTCTAAAAATTTCCAACTTATTAAAAAGAGACATTGTATTTCATTTGTTTTGTGATTAATATAATTACATAATACAACATTTGAACTTTTTTTAGCATAAATGTTTCAGATTTTCCTCATTACTCAAATACCAACAAGCTAGTTCAAAAATATTAAAATTATATCATCCCTAAACATATAACTCTCGAAAGATAATTTTATCTTGTGTACCAATACATCGCTAAATTTAAAATTTTACAATGTACTATTTAAAATTGAGAATGTATTTTTGAAATAATACGAAGAAACGAATTTTAAAAACTAAAGAAAATCAAAACGCTTCTCATGAAAGCTTAGTGTAAACAAACACACTAGTCCCCGCCCCCATTTCCTAACCATCACAGATTTTAAAAAAGGTTTCGCTTTTCAATTTGCATACATTGCCCTAAGAAAATTCTCAAGAAAAGTATTTTAAATTTAATAATAATATAAAAAATAATTAAAAGATGTTAAAGTAATGAATCTAAATAAACGTATTCAATTAAATATGGACTAAAATAGATGTCTTACAGTTTTCAAAATGTACATAAAATTGTTTTTTTATATTACAGTAAATGCAATTTAAAACAAACCAGCTAACATTTACAACTTCATAAAATAAAAATAAAATAGCACATCGCAAAAGTTTTGGTGACTTAATGAATTATTTTGAACATATGACCTTGTTTCAGTAGTGTACATTACACTCTTTTATGTTTTAAAGTTGGCAACAGTAGTTCGTTTGTTTTGCAATGTAGCGTTTGTTTGTTGCTCTGTTTCGATGCGATTGTCGTCCACATTTTGCCATCCATTGTTAAATTACGAAAACAAAAAGGTGTGGTTACTTCTCCTGCAACTAATTATTACCATATTCACTTAGATGACTGGCTGATCTTAATTTTATATTGTTTATTTATGTGTAATTCTATATCTACTATGTTATGAATCGGAGTGTAATCTGTTTTAGTGTGTGACGCTGACGTTTCTTAGATAATAACATCTTAAGAGATCATGGTATTCTGTAGAAATGTCAAAAATACAATATGCTGAGTGCAGTCGTTCTGTCTCGGATGGGGATTTGGCTAGTGTTGAAAAGAAGAAAGCAAAAGAATTTGCTTTTGCTGAAAATACTGATAAACAAGTATTTTTTACCTTACCTCGATGGATGAGCGTAAGAAGGAAAAGAAACAAAATCAAATATGTCAAAGTAGATGTTCCTTTTAATTCACATGATGGAAAGGAGAAAAATAATTACAATTCTTTTGAATCAAAAAGTTCTCACAAAGAAAAACATCCTGATAAACCCAATTTTATACGAAAACTCTTCAGAAGCAATTCGTTCTTTTCGAGCAGCAGTTCAAAAAATCATAAAACTCTATCAAAAGTTCCTACTTCACCTTCATTATTTTCTTCAAACTCTGATGTGCGAAGTAGTAGTGCTTTTAACTTTCATTCATTTGATTGCCAAGAATATTTTAAAGATAAAATACCTGCAGTTTATGGACTTAAAAATCATGGAAATACTTGTTTCATGAATGCTGTCATTCAGTGCCTGAGTAATACAGACATGTTTGCTGAGTATTTTGTTATGAATCATTATAAGATTGATTTACTGAGACGAAATAAATCACATTCCAAAAGATATGGTACACGTGGCGAAGTGACAGAACAATTAGGAGCTTTACTTAAATCTTTGTGGTCATGTCAGTATTATGCCAACATATCAAATAAATTCAAGCATTCTGTAGCTAAGTATGGAAGCCAGTATGAAGGTAATGATCAACATGATGCGCAAGAGTTTCTTTTGTGGTTATTAGATAAAGTGCATGAGGATTTAAACACAGCTCCCAAAGAAAAGTACAAAAAAACTAAGGTAAGAAATTCAACTTTGAACACTTAATATACATATATATATATTTTGTAAAAATAGTATTTGTATGAATGTGTATATAAATGCTAATACTCATAATTGAATTTGTATGAATAAAAATCTCTTATAGTAAACATCTTATTTAGTTTTTGTAAATTGTATGATTTTAATAATTCATGCTCTTTATATTTGTGAAAACAATTTATAGAATGGGTTAATTTATCATTTGTTTTTGTTTTGTCAATGTTAAAAAATTGTAATTTTTTTAAAGTCTTCTTGAAGTATAAAGGTATTCAGTTACATTTAAATAAAATTAAACACATTGTGTGTGTGTGTAAAATAGTATAATTTTTTTCGGACATAAAAGGAATTTTATGCATGCATTTTAAATATAATATCAAATCTTCGTTTAGCTCTGTGAATTTAGTGATAAAAAAGGGGTATTTGCATATTATCACAACAATCACCAACTCTATTGAAAACTCACCACGTTTGCAACCTCGATTTCCTATGTATCATATGTCCTGAATCAGGTGCTTCATTTTATATAATGTCGCCAATGGGTTGCAATAATACATAAGTACCAAAAATGTTGCTAAATCTTAGTGAAATTTTCATGCCAAAAGTTGGTTATTCTACCTATCAATAATCTATCTGGACTGGTTTTTGTGTTGGTTTTCAGATGACAATCAGTATATTTTCGGTGGTCATTTTGAATGTTTGGTCATTTTGGTTGTGAGCAGTATTGAAATTTCTTGATAATGGTTGAAATGAAGCAACAACAGATTTTTTTTTTTACTTTTGAAGGAAGGATTTATACCATACAGGTATGAATGTCCAAAATGTGTACTTTTTTTTGAGAGAAAGGTAACAATCAATGGTTACTTATTGTGGGTCTGTACCAGAAGAAAGATAATCCCTACAATGTTTGTAGGAGTATAAGGAAGGTTGCATAGTTCAGTATTAGTTACTTGAGAATGTTTAATATCTTGTATCTCTCAAAATATTGGTTTAGATCAAAAAGTGAATTTCTTGCACTAAAAAAAAACTTTGTGGATAGGTATATGGTTGGTTGAGGATTGTTGTAGTGAATGTAATGTGTTACAATTGGTACCTTCAAAGTAAGTGAATTTTTCAAAATTGTTTAAATATAGCATTTATAATTTTCAGCATAGTTATGTAGACCAATCTAAAACATGTATTTCCTTTATTTTGTTTCTCTATTGAAGTATGAAAATCACATATTTTCTTTGTTTTCACCTAGAAGCCATAAAAAAATATGTGATTTCCTATGAGGAAATTATGTAGAGCAAAAAAATTCAAGCAGCATAACTAGAACTTAATCATTTATTCTTTACTTGAAAGTTGTTAATTTTTAAGCAGTGCTTTTATGAACCCTATTTTATAATTTTTAGAAGGTCTGGATCTAAGATCTCCTTTGCATACATCTATTTTTCTTAATTTGGATCTATCTCAAATTTGTAACATTTCTTGAGTATGTGTTGAGTAAAAGAAATTATTCATCTTCCATAAGTATGAATTGAAGGACTTGTGATAAATAAATAAATATTTTAGATGTTAATAATATTTCATCACTTATGTATTAAACTGTTGACAAATTTTGGCAAATCAAAATTCATTGTCAATTCAAAAAATATTAACAAATGCTGTCATTGTTATTACTATTGTGTTAAAAAAATGCATGGAAATGCTCTCCACATCCCTAAATGCTGCATATCACAGCATTTAAGAACGTCTTTTGATATACCGAAATTGATTGACAGTATAATACATAAAAAAATCTTTTAGCTCTATTAGCAGTTATACATTGAATGTTGCATTTTGCTATGCTTTATGTTGTAACAATTTGAAAGCTAATTTTTTAGCTCATTTCAAGTTTTGTTTTCTTCATTGTAATATTTGTAAATTAAAATAGTAGATAATTTTTAGCTACGATTGCACAATATGACTCAACTTGCTTTAAATTTGCAGTTAGTAAAAAAGTATTATTAAAATTTTTATTTTTTGTTTTATGTAGGTACAAAGAACTTCAGTTTAAAACTAGTATAACCTTTTTATAAAGAATAGTATTCTATAATATTAATACTTACTTTGTGGAATATAGATTTTCATCCTTCAAAAAAAAAGAGAAAAAAAAATGGAAGGCAAATCTACTTTTGTTCTTGTTTAACGAAGATAATTACAGGTATATCAAACCATTTGAATTAATCAAAATGTTCCTTAAATGTTTCAAAACAAGGGAGCATATTCATAATAATTGGAAAATGTAAGCAAAATATATCTTGGTTGAAATATATGTTAAATTAGACTAGTAAAGAAAAACTATACCTGACAAATAACATAAAAAATCTAAAATTTTTCTTTTAATTAAAAGTTGGATAAACCTAACTTTCTATTATCCATTCATAATTAAATAATATACTTAATTGAAAATTTTGTATGCATATAATTAACTATGTAATTGAATTTTACACATTTAGCTTTATAAAACTAATTAAATTTCTAAAAAATATTTTTTTAAATTCTCTCAGTTATTGGTGTGCAGATTTCATTATTTTAATTGATTTAATTATTCATTTTAATTATTTTATTATTCAAATTTAATTTATTGTTTAATTTGAGAGAAGGTAAGTTTAGAAATATATCTAATTTATTTATAATTTCTGAATTTTTTTTTAAATGCTTTCTTTGTTTCTCTTTTATATGTATAAAATAATTTTTTTTGTTATATGTATAAATATGGGAGAAAAATAAATAATTATTTATTTAACCTATTTGTTGAATTAAATATTCCACTCCATTAGTTTTGTGAAACATAATGTGTGTTGGAAAGTCATATTAATTCAGAATCCATTTCATATCCTCATAAAATTGTATAATCTATCTTAAGAGAATCTAATTTTAAAAATGATTGATTAGGAGTTTTATCCTGAAAGATCATAACATTTTCCATTTATTAAATTATGTTATCAAAAATATTAAAATCATCTCTTTTAATGATAATAGCATAAAATGTTAAAAGGTAATAAAACCTTTTTTAAATTAACATTATTATTTGTGATAGATGACCTGTGTTTACAAAATATTGTCATGCATGTAATTGAATCTGTAGTGTTATACCCATATTGTAAGAAATATCTAGTTAATATATTTTAGTAATATTTTAGAGTAAAATATGTTATGCTTATTATTATTATCTTTTAGTTCAGTTTTGATTTTCTCTTTTCAAAATAAGTGCAGTTTTTCTAAAAAACATCATTTATACAATTCTTCATTAATAACAAACAGCTGGTTATTCAGAAAATTTTCTAATATTATAATAACTCATGTAAAACTTGTTTTTAAAGAATTCACTTTAATATTTCTTTTTAAATTTTCAAAAATATTTTGCTAATGTTTCTTTTATAAATATTAATTTATTTAAAAAATATGCAGTGCTAGAATCTAAATTCATTTTTAAACCTGAAAATAGTTTATTGAAGTAAGAAGATCGAAAATTAATTTTTCTTCAAATAATAAGATTATGGAAATATTCACATATTATGAAGCATAAAAAACATGTTCATTTTAGGGAAATTTAGGACGTTCAGATGAAGATATTGCTGCAGAAATGTTGGCTAACCATTTAAGATGCAATAGCAGTTTCATCCATGATCTTTTTCAAGGCCAATTTCGTTCTTCCCTGTGTTGCCTTGGTTGCGGTCGATTCAGTAATACTTTTGATCCGTATCTCTGTGTTTCACTACCTATTCCGTCTTCTCATAGTATTCCAGTTTTCCTCCATTTAGTATTTTTAGAAGAAAAAGTAAAAATGGCAAGTAAAAATTTTTATTATTTTTTCTTGTTTAATATTAGTATATGAAATTTTATGTTAATTTCTTTAAAATGAGATTTTGCAATCATCTTTTATATATTATTTGCTCTTCATTATTTTCCTTAAGTCTAAATTTTAACAATTTATCAGTCTTATGTAATTGTTTTTAACACTGCATTCCTAAAACAATTTAAACATATCTTTGCCATAATCATTTTACCTATAATTTTAAAAGTATGTATATATGTGCATATGTTTATAGATATATAGTGATCTAAACATCTCTGAATGCTTTTTTTTTACTTGTAACTTTTTTTATTTATTAATTAAAAGATTATGAACACATATATTCATTTATCTTCTGTAGGATTTTATTGAGTACTATAAACAGAAGGAAAATTGTTGGTAGGTTTAACCTACAAAACAATCCTAAATTTTCTATATTCATAGATACTGTAGCATCCATCATGAATATCCAATTTTTAATCCATTTTTAAATTCTTTGGTATATTAAGTTCCTGTAGTATCATTTATCTAGAAAAGGGGTGCTCAACCATTTTTTCCCACTCAGCCACATACATGACAGGTATTACATGCAAGCCACAGTATGAGGATAATGAGGGGAGGGGGGGGGACACTATAAGTCTAAAGCCACATTGAACGAAGCAAAATTAATCAAAATATTAAAATTCCATTTTTTGGCTTCAACTTTTCTATAAAACACACAAAAAAAATATTTAATTTATCCATCATTTACTAACTTTTAAAATAGTTTCAATTTTCTTTCATCTATGACCAAGCCTCTTGTTTACATTCTACTATTAAAAAAAGCAAATTGATAGCAAAATATATAGATTTGATTGCTTGATTGATAGAATTTCCTGCTAAAATTTTAGTACATTGTCCTTAAATAATTTAATTTCTCAGTACAATGGGCCATGGCCAGTCACATGTGGCCTGCAAGCCACAGGTTGATTATCACTGATCTAGAAAGTTAAATACATATGTGAATTGCATTTATTGTATTCTTTTGTCAAATATTGAATTTATTTTGTAAAAAACATCTTTTGGATGAAAACCTGTTAAATAATTAATTCTGTTGTTTATTGCAAATAAATTGACAAGTAGATTTTATGAAATTACAGTTGAAAGAAAATTAAAATTTGTATGTTTGTTTTCTTAAACATTTATTTCATTACAGTAGTTGCAATTTTGATCTTAACTGTATTAATCCTTTTGTAGACAAAAGTTGGAGTATTACTTGATGCTCAAGCCAATGTTTATGATCTTCGAGAAAAATTAAATATGTCTTTTAAAACATCCAGGGACAATGTAAGTTGCATTCTTTTCATTTGCAATATTTTAATTTATGCTCATTTGTAATAATTAAATTCATATGTAATTAATTTAAATTCATATGTAATTAAATATTAAATTCATATGTCATTATTTTGTAATTAATTCCCAACACACATATAAGTTCAATCCTTGTTTTTTAAAATATTTATATGTCCTTAAATGAAAACTACATATTATATTTGTTAAGATAGGAAGGCAATTCAAAAAGATACACAATGTAGTAAAATGGGTTAAGATACATATTATTTGTTTTCTAGCATATCAAATCAGTATAGAAGAAATTTGCCTCAAAATCATAGAGCCATGTTAAGATAACTTGCTAAATTTCATCTTTGGCTGTGAAATGCTGACTTCCCAGATATTTTTAATGGTCACAAATGATGAAAATTACTTGGTTTCAGGTCCAAGTTGTAGAGTGAGTATTTCAATAACTTGCATTAAAAGTACAAATTCATGCAAGCATTGTTATGCAACAGGATACCTGTCAAGCATTTTTCAATGTTAGCATTCGCAGTCACTCCATGGGTTAGGAAATTAACTAATAGCATATATCCTTGTGGTCTGAAAAGACAGTGGTTATAACTTTCTTCTCAAATGCTGGGATGTCTTAAATGTGGGTCAATTGATTCCTGGCCCAGGGTCTTGGTAGGTAGGCTTGTTTTGTTCTCAACTTAGCCTCAGTAAGATCATGATATGAATGATTTTAATCAACAAATGTTATTCCCGTACGTATTTTGGGAAAAACTAGGAATTACGAACTATATGCCAACCGGCAACAGAGCCAAGATTGCATTATGTCATGGCCATAACAATTTTAAGCCTAGAGTTACAACACTAGCATCATTTTGAAAGATGGCTGTCGGAAGAGTTCATTTGTGCCCAGGTTTGTGAGATTGTGAGTCTTGCACATTTGTTATGGATTACCATTTGACAAAAGGGTTGCAGGTGGGGCCTATTTTTGCATAACGGCTCAAAGCCTCAAGAAATCTTAAGATGTCACTGTACAAAGGACATTGAAAGGACTTGTGAAAGGGAAATAAAGAATGGTTTTTATATCAATGATGCTTGTTTTATCTCAGGTGGCATGTTTTGCATCCTGTTTTGTCTCTAACAATAATATGGTACAGAAATAATCTGCCTGAAGCCTGCCTTGCTTCAAATCACTTTTAACTTTTTTTAGATAGACAACCTCATTCATGTGGCTTTATGCTCATTTGTGAGTTGTGAATATGTTTTTGGGTAGCCTAATAATTCATGCACAATATTGTATTTTCTGCCATTGAAGAAGTTTATTACTAGTGCAATTTCACTCAGTAATGATCTGTTTGAATCAAAGTTTTAGTATGACACTTCATCTATGGCAAATTTGGATAGCCATTTTGAAATTTATTCATCTTGAACATTTGTGCTGCTCTTATCAAATTTCATGCACTGAAATCACACTTGCTTTGATTACTTTACACTTGTTCTGTACAGTTGCTGATGAATATTAGTTGGGGAACTTCTCTTTGAGCACAGAAATCTTATCTCACTTTTTATTTCGATTGCTGGCCAGGATTTCATCAATGTCTTAATCTTCTAAGTAAGACTTAAACATACTACCGCTCAACTACCTCCATCTATCAATAGTGTTAGAATTCTGTTATAATTTCAGCTGTCTATGTAGTGATTTTGTGTATCCATCAGAGCTCTTATTTTTCGAATCTGTCTTATATGTAATATATTATTTTTATATGTGGTAAAGTACCTTTCTTTAATTGTCATAGGAAAACGGGTGAAAAAGAAACTAATATTTAAAATTTAAACTGTAAAATATATTGTATTTTTGCAGTTTCTAACATTATTGATGCACATGAGATGATCTCGTTTAATATGGGTTCTTTTATTTGTAATTATGCAAAAGGGAGAATTTTGAATATATGACATATGCATTAGAACTTTTTGTTGTAACACTTTTGCTGTTTAATTTTAAAAGTTTTAAAATATATATGTTTTTAAAAAAGTTTCTTTTAAAGTAGGAATATTGTTTGTTTGGATATAACCTAGTTACTCTATACTTATTTATATATGTTTTAAAAGTAAATTTTTGAAAGGAGCTGATGAGATGATGCAGACAGTTTAAACTTATTACATATTTGCTGACTATGAATGTGTGTTTGTGTAAAAAAGTAAATATCACAATGTTTTAAATCTGAAATTAGAATTAATCAAAACTTATTACCTTCAGCATGAGCTATTAACTTCTTCATGTGTATGTAGGTTAAGTGTTTTTAAATTTCTTGTAGCGTATACAGTTCTTTGTCTTTGGATGGAAGTTATTTCACAAAATCTGTGACCCAGCTTAGAGAAACTTGTTTACTGGCTAGGTATGATGCATGATCATCATATGTGTTTCCTCTTGTGTTTGGAAACATGCATGTTTTTATCATCCCCTGAAAATTCAGTTATTATACTGAATGCATCCAAATTGTTCATATGTAGAAAAGTCTTTGGTATAACATTACAATGTTATTAATGTTTGAACTTAAATATCTGTTACTATTTATAGAGCATGTCATTGTTGTGTGTGTGATATTAAAATAAAAACTCAGTTCTAGTACTGAATCTAGTTCTAGTACTAGTAGTAAAATCTGTGTTTTTTAATTTAATTTTTTTAGTTTTATGTGTATTTTAATCAATGTAAAATTAAATTAAAATAAATGTTACATAACAAAAATAAATTGGAGTTTTTGTCACTTTGTTTTTAAACCTAAATTTGAATGTGAGATATTTTTAAATTGATAGGTTTGCACATATTGAGTGAATTTTTAAGTTTTGTGTTTCTTCATTGGATTTGTTTATATTCAAATAATGTTTTTTTTACATTAATTTTAAATCATGTTTTTATTTGAGTTTACTGCCTGTATCTTATATGCCTTTGGTGTATTCATGTATGCATGTTGCATTTTTTATTGGTAAAATGTTTGTTATTTCTAAAATAAGATTGGATGTTTTTATACTAAACATTGTTGAGACTACCTCCCAATCTTTATTTTCATAATGAATATTTACAACCATACATGGTTGTAAATATTCTCTATATTTTTAAAGATGCCACACCTTTGAAATATAGAAGTTTTATTTGTGTTCAGATTTGCTAATGAATAATATTCCTATTTTAAAATGCATTTGTTTTGCATATGAAATTTCTTAATATGGATGTACTATTAATATCACCCAGATGTTTAAAAGTAAATATTTCAAATAAAAAGAAAAAAGGCTGTTTGCTTTATTTAAGAATGTAGTAAAATGCAGTATTAAGTTTTTTTCATTTTGAATCTTTTAAAATTGCATTTACAAACATTTGATTATTACTTTTTTTTCAGCTATTAATTTTGGAAATCATTGATGGAGAGTTTCGAAGAACTTTTTGTGACTCTGACATTGTTAGTGATTTTAAAGACAGTAAAAACTTGTTTGCAATAGAAGTTCCATCCAAAAATAATGTTAGCATGGAAAGTGAAAAAATTTCACTGGTCATCATTAATAAAATTGAATGTGAAGTGGGTTGTGAAATGTAAGTATAATAATTTTTTTGGTATTGTTTGGTTAGTCAATTGCCGGTGATAAACCACTAAAATTGCTGCTGGCTGCAGTTAAAATATTGCCAACTTCAATAATTTCCTGTCATATTCTACACAATTTCCAATAGTGATGTGGTAAAATTTGCCATAACCAGCAAGCAGTAAGTAGCTTTTATTTAGGCATATTTTTTGTCTTCTGAAAGTGTTTGTTTTACACGATTTGCACCTGGCTAACTGAAAAGTATCATTTCTTTTTTCTATAATTCATTTTCTTTTATATATATATTTCAATGTCAAAAATGAGCCTAGTTTATCTATACTTAAATTTTACATGAAATGTTTGCTTTTCATTTCAATCTAAATTTTCTCTTAAAATAATGTATTACAGTTCTTTGGTTTTTCTCTTTGTTGCATTTAATGGATGCTGGAGATAGAGATACACTTTTTGTATGCTTGCTGAATAATTATAATAAAAGATTCAATAGTATAGTAACCCAAATTAAGCTTATTGAAAAAAATTTGTATATTTTATCTATATAGTATTTCAGTATAATTGCACTGCAATATTATCTTGAACAATTTCTATTTTCCACTTTATAAATGTATTAGGTAGCATAAGAATAATTCATAAATTTTTTTATAACAATGTATTTGATGGAATAATATTTTAACATGTTTATTTTTGTCAAAATTTTTTGCATTACACAAAATAAATTTACAATTCTTTAAACTTGTGTTCATTTTGAAAATGAATTCTTTGTTTGGGAAGTATTGCAGTTTTCAATTTATATAGATAAGATTAATTTTCTAATTTATAATAATTTACAGTTAATAGACTTCATTATTTGACATTTCATAGAGATATTGTTGTTTTACAGGCTTTGGAGGCCTTTTGTTCTAGATGTAACTAGGGAAGTTAGTTATATTGAGCTGAAAAAAGAAATAATAGATGCATTGTCCTATCCTTTTAAAAACATCTTTGATTTAGTGAGTATTATAAATTTAATTTTTATCCAAAATGGTAATTTTCTAAAAATATATTTTTTTGAAAAAGAGTGAAGAAATTATATGTGTCAATATTAGTTCTATTTTTAAGTAATTTTGAAGTGTAAAAATTTTAGACTTTAATTAAATAGTTTTCATCTTGTTCATATTATATTAATTTTATAAGTAATTTGGAATTACTTTTCTGAGAAAAGCAAATTGCATATGTATGTATTTTTGATTGAGAGGTTTCTCAGTTTTAAATTAATACTACTGGAAAAGGGACTTCTTTCTAAGTTTATTGAAAATATATATTTCTGCCATTACAAGAGTAATCAAAGAAAAAAACTTCTCTCTGTTAGAGATAAGTTTAAGCTATACATACATGTTTTTAATTTCACATAATAAGTTTTCAGCACTTATAGTTGAAAAAAGCGATTTCTTTGTTTAATCAATTAATTATATTTAGTGTTAATAAATTAAGGAAATTTCACATAATTAAGTATTTGATGAACCATTAAATTTATCTTTTTAAATATATATTTATATAAAAGTAAAAACACTGCATTATCTAAATTTAAACTTAAGAAGATGAGAGTGTACATCAAAATAAGTATTTTTTGTAATAATTTTTCTGGTTTCTTATTAATGTATAGGTGTTATTGATTGTTGTTATTTTCTGGTTGATGTAGAAATGAGAAAGTATGCACCAATTTTATCTTGAAAGAACAAAAATAATCATTGAATCAAGAATAGAATGTAATAATCTAATAACTAATGTAAAAGGCTTGTATGCACTTATTTTTTGAACTGCAGTTGTCTCATCACTGTCATCAAATATGAAAAATTTAGGAATCTTAAGTTTTAGGTGCAATTGCAAACACACACAAAATGTTTGTTTTATATTCACTAGTCATCATGACTGAGAAAAATTCGTTTTTGAGCAAACATTTTAAGTATGTTTTATTAACTCCTGAATTTTTACTTTCCATCTGTTCCTATTATAATTTTGTGATTAATATTTTGATGTGTATACTATTATTATTAGATAAAGTATACATAAAAAAACTTATAGAAATTACCCTAAAATTAGGCACATATATTGAAAATTTTTAACAATAATTGATTATTGAAATTGTTGTAGATATAATCTTATATTTTGCAATATCTAATTTGTAACAATCTTCGATACTTTAAAAAATTTATTCAAAGCTATGAGTTAACATATGCTATGAAACAATTTGGTAACAATGAGGCTATTAAAAAAGTGGTTAAATGACACTAACACTGAATTATTTAAACAGATTAAGTGAGTATTTTTTTATGAAATTGAACATTCAATATTTGCTTTCATTTCAAAGGATTTAAAGAATTGTTTTCCTTGTACATCAATGATGGCGAACCTATTAATGAAAAAATATGTTCATCTGTGGATATGCCATTGTATATGCCTGCCATTGATAAAGCACTGATGTTATGTCTGGAAGGAATACCTCATGTTAAGCTTTCTATTGTCTGGAATAAAGTTGCCAAAGATATGTGAGTTTAGATATTTATCAAAAGTTTATATTTTTGAAAGAAATGCAATATGACTGTGCCTTTTACACAAATTAAAAATAAAATAGTTTAAATCTTTACTTTTTAAAACTTCATCTTTTATTAAAGGGTCCTAAAAATATGATATTTAAAAGAGAAATTGAAACTCTTTAGTTTTAATTAAACACAACATTTAAAACTGTGCATTTTACATCATTGCTTTTTTTGTTTCAAAAATATTTTAACAGATATTTTATTTCTGTGAATAAATTTAACATACAAAGTGTATATTAGATTATTTGTTGCAGATTTCCAACAGAACTGAATTTTATTGAATTTCATTCATCTGTTGAAACTGTAGTTAATTCTAGAAAGCAGTCTGATGAAATGACTTTGCATGAATGTTTTGATTTATATTTTAATGAAGAAAGAGTAAGTATATATGAAGTTTTTAATCAATATTTAAAAATAAAAGTTCATTGAAATTGATGAGAATAAATTGAAATTTGTTTCAATACTAAAAAAATTAATTTATAATAGAATGTTTAAAATATTTAAAACTTGTATATTTTCTGTTAAATAATTCTTGTGATCATATATAAACCTAAAACTTACTTAACATCTAAGAAATTGGTAGGCTTTATAAAGTATAACATTCTTCCCCTCCTCTTTCATTACATTTGTGTGTCTTTTACCTTTAGATTAGTCACAAAAAAATTTTAATATGTTTGATTAACATTCAGTTCTTGAATTTTATTATTATGTAGAAATGGTTATGATAGCCAGGTAATGGGCACATTGTGAGCAGGGCTGTATTTGTTAAGTGGGATATTTTAGTCTTTGTGCCACTAAAGACTTGCTGTGTAGAGAGGATGTTGCATATTTACTTCATCGAGGCTCAAAGTCCTCACGTTGATGTGGTGTGAAGTTTGAAGAGTGAGGTGTAAGCTCAGCTATCATCTTTGTCACTTGAATGTGGCTCAAAATTATGTGTTCCATTGCCAAAAGTCCTTCTTTTACTTTGTAGTGCAAAATTAATTATCAAATCAAATCTATTATGTAGAAAGCAATATTCTGCTTATGAGAAGTTATATAAAGTAATACAATACTCTCTTTAAGGGAAAGGAGAACAAAAGAAACACAAAACTTAATATTCAATAATTTGCAAGCAATTTTCTAATAACTTTTTATATCAAATACATTTCTTTTTCATAATATTTATATTTCTTGATTTTTATCCATATTTAAAAATGCTGAATATTTATATTTCAATTTTTTAGTTAGAAAGTGAAGATGCTTGGATGTGTGCCTATTGTCATCATCGTTTACCATGTGTCAAATCACTTAGCTTATGGACTATACCTGATGTGTTTATTGTTCACTTAAAAAGATTCAGGCAGGTTAGTATGATAAATATTTGAATGCAGTTAAGTTATTTCCTTTTTTCTTAAGTAGTGTTGCAGAAGACTTTTACTTTTAATATTTTCTTGTATCCTGAGTAATTTTCATTAATTTTTAAAAAACCTGCATAATTTGATAGTTTATACATATAATGTCTTACTATGATTTTATCAATCCTGTAGCTCTCATCTTCTCAGAGCTGTATTAGCTGCAGTAACAAGTTGCGGCAGGCCAGCCTTGTTAATTTTTTTCTCTTCAGTAATCCTCACTATCATTCTGTATCAAATGTGTTGTGATTATTATAAAATATTTTTTGTATTTAACATTTTTTATTTAAAAAAATTAGTAGTCTTGCATTTAAAATTTATTTTTTATTATTTAAGATATGGAAATAAATAACCTAATTGTTGTAAGAGATCCAAAACTGTTCTGTAATGTTGAGATAAAGACCTTTCTCTTTAATGTTAAATGGAAAAATATGTATAACTATGTATGTATTATAAATAAAAACCATATTTATATATTTTATAATTTCCATTTCATGTTTTACTCTTTATTATACTGTATTTTTTACCAATTTTAAATTACTGTATATTGTCGGACCTCTATTTAACGAAGTTGCTAAATCCTGAAAAATGTTTGTTATGTGGAAAATTCAATAAATGGAGATTCATCTTTCAATATACTTTATAAACCATGTAAAACAAATTTTAAATACATAAACAATAATATTATTAAAAAAGTACTTGTTCACACCATTTTTGTAAATTAATATATATTTATTTTATACATCTTATCCATCAAAATGAAATCTGCAAGGAAAACAAGAAGAAAAAAAAATCTTTGCCTAAAAGTACACTGTATTTTCAACTTAGTTCTTTTTTAAAGTTAAAATTAAGGGATTTTAATGAAACATTTTTTAGTCTTAAGATAACTAGTAATTTTAGACATAATTTTTTCATAACCAGTAATTTTAAGCCTATATTACTACATACTTCCTGAAATTTAATTATTTGTAAAGTCTGTTAATTTTGTTTGAAAAAATGTTCTCTCTTAATGTGCCTCATATATTTGCAATGCAACAAAACCCCCTTCAGGCATATTTTACCACATTGCAACACAGGCTGAATTATTTCAAGTGACTTTATCATTTCATTATATGAAGGTCCAGATATATTTTAAAAATAGAGGAGAAAAAAATCAAATCACAAGAGAAAAAGTTTGTTAATTAAAAAATGCACCTTGTTGTTTGGAGGTTATTTTATAAAGAAAATCTTAAAATGGTCTTGGTTCCAGGAAAAAGTTAATAAAAAAGAAAAAATATGCAAAATAGAGGTTCAATTGTATTTTCTTTTCTTTTTTTAAAAAAATTAAGACGAGCAGTGTTTTGAGACTGTTTATATTAGTTTGAATATTGTAAAAATGTTTTATTTCATCATTCATCAAATTGTTATATATTTGAGTTTTTAGAGAAAAGTTAGTCTATGTTTGTAAAAGTTCCTTTTATTTTTACTACTGTGGGTGCAATGTATTGTAAACAATATATTTTTTGTATATGTTTCAAATATTCACTGGCCTCTTCTGTAGTAAGTTTTTTTTTTATTTTGTTGGTTCAAATAAAGGGGAATGAAAATTGTTACAATAACCCCAAAACTTTTATTTGGAAGCTTTGATGATTTAATTTTTGATTACTCTGTAATCTAACTTGATGCAGTTGTAGTTGTACCAGCCTTAAGGATTCACAAAACTAAACTAATCTCAGTTTATTTATCTCACTGATTAATCAAATAAACTTACTGTGTAAAGATTTCTTTAAGATCTAAGTTGTGATAAATTAAATAAACATTTTTATCCTGCCAGAACTAACAGAGATACAGGTCAACTGGATCATTTACACATCTGATCTTTAATGTAACACACCAATAAAATTCTCCTAACAGAACACAGGAGAAAATCTTAGTTGAAATAAGCTCAGTTATTGTTTTATTAAACTTTCCCAGCCTCTCAATTCTTCTTCATAAGCTCAGCAGCCTATTGCAAGCCAAGGCTGACTTGTTGATCCTCCTCTAGTTTACCCTATCAGTCACAATGGCCCTCCATCAGTTGATTTTCATTAGTTAGAGGTCCTTTTCAACATCGTATAACCATCGTGTAGGTGGTCATCCTCTACATCTGGTCCTTTCAGTTTTCGAAAGAGTTACTTTTTTGGTAGAAAAAGCATCGACATATCTCTACAGATGGCCCAGCCATCTAATATGTGATGCTTTTATAGTTCTCACAATGTCAGTCCCTGCCACATTTGCCATATTTTCTGTAAATTTCATGATTTTAAAGAATTCTCCACTCATTGTTATCTTATATAGATTTCAAAGAAAGATTTTCTCCTTAAGATTTCTCTTTCAGAAATGGAAACTTTTCTTCCTCTGCTTTATTGAGGGTCCAGCATTCACTTAGATACAGAGCAATAGGCCTGATTAATGTTTTATATATGCTCAACTTGGTGTTTATAGAAATAAACTTAGACTTTGTTTCAAGGCCTTAAAATTTCTATTAGCCAAAACAAATGTTATTGTTTATTTCAATTTTCAGATTGTTGCTACATGAGATCAGAGTTCTTAAGAAAGTAATCTGTTTTATAGTTTCAAAAGTATAGTTATCTATCTTCAAAGGAGAAAAACCCTAAAATTTATTAGTTGGAATCAAAAACTTTTTGTTCACATTAATAACAAGTCCCATCTCCTTTGTCACACTCTGAAGCGTTTCAAAGCATTGATAACAGAACTTTTTGATCTTCCAACAATATCTGTATCTTCAGCAAAGGCAAGAAGTTGGACAGTTCTTTGCAAAATAGTACCACTTGTGTTTAAGCCATAGTCTCTAATGGCTTTTCCCAAAGTGATGTTAAACAGTAGACAAGAATGGGAGTCTCCCTGTCGAGGGCTTTTTCAGTAAAAAAATGGTACTGAGAGATTAGACAAAATTTTTATTTTACAAGAAACTCATTTTAGAGTCTTTCTAGTGAGACTAACCAACTTCTTTGGTATGTTAAACTCTAACATAGCTTCCAAAAGTTTTTCTCGATTGACACTATCATAAGACATCTTTAAAGTCAATATTATGATCCTTGGTTTTCTCCAATATCTGCCTAATAATGTGTAGTTGATCGGTCATTGCCTTTCCTCTCTGGGATCTGCACTAGTAGTTTCCAATGATTTTGGAGGTGTAAGTTTCTAACTGGTTGAATAAAATAATGGAGAAGATCTTATTGGTGGTATTAAGTAAAGAAATTCACCTGTGGGATTACCACATTCTAACTTGTTACCTTTCTTGGTATTAAGTAAAGAAATTCACCTGTGGGATTACCACATTCTAACTTGTTACCTTTCTTGGTATTAAGTAAAGAAATTCACCTGTGGGATTACCACATTCTAACTTGTTACCTTTCTTGTAAATAGGACATACAGATCCCTCTTCCCACTCAGGGGGCATTTGTTCTTGTGTCCAAATACTTCTAATCAGATCATAGATTGCCTTATTCAGACTTCTTTCATTAATTTTAAAGAGTTCAGCTTTGATGCTATTGGGTCCAGCCAAACTATTATTGTTTAGCTTCTTCGTTGCTAATTCTACTGCATGCATAGTTGGTGCATTATGCTGCATCCTCACCATCAGAACACATAATAGTCAGCATGTTACAAGTGGTTAGATCTACCACTTTATCACTATGCATTAATAGTTCCATGAAATGCGAACCAACGAACCAAAACTTCATCCAGGTCTTGTGTAAGATCTCTGTTTTTCTCCCTGCAGCTGGTAGTTCTGAGATTAAAAACATAGATCTAATATCCTCTCAACTATGTTTCACTTTAAACCATGGTAGTGCAGATTAAAAACATAGATCTAATATCCTCTCAACTATATTTCACTTTAAACCATGGTAGTGCAGTGGTCATGAATTCACAGCAGGGGGTGTTTCCACTAAGGTTTACAGTCTTCATGTTGGCTTAGTGAGAAGGCTTGGAGAGTGAGGTGCCAGCTCATGTGTTATTCTAATCTTTTGACAAAAGTCATTCAGGTCTATCACCAATATCCTTTGCACAGATTTTTAATGTGATGTGTTAATAAACAAACAGCTCTATTTCAAGTAATTTTTTATGTATAACTAATCTTATAAACATATATTTCTACTGTAAGAAGGTGGCAATTAAAACTTGTAATAAATTTTTAAAAAGTCTTGTTAGCATCAAGATAGAAAACTTCTGTAGATACTCCACTATAATTAATCTAATTGTACAGCTTGTCTTTAAAAATATAAATATTAGTCATTTTTAAATTATAAAGCATTGTTTTGTATTATTGTATTTTTTAATCATAATTTTCTTTACAGTCATCTACTCAGCGAATGAAAATAATGACTTACGTAAACTTCCCACTGTCAGGACTAGATATGAATCCATATGTTGCAGCCAGAAATCAAAATGTTCAACAAATACATAATACCTCATTAACTTCACTCACATTTTGGTCCCCTTGGAAGCGACCCAGATATCGACCTTATTCACGCTTTGAAGATAATATTTACGAATTATATGCTGTCTGCAATCATCATGGCAGCATGCAAGGTGGTCACTATACTGGTATGTTATATTAAATTTCCAGCATTGTTATTTTGCCTAGCACACTAAATATTGTTTTTTTGTGCTGTTTTAGTGTTAATTTCTTACATTCATTAATATGTATTTTTAACATACTGTGTAACATTTCTATTAGAGTTATGTTTATTAATTATTTTAAAATTAATTAATGTTGAAGTGGAACTTGTTATATAATTAAAGTTTAATTAAGAAGAATATTATTGCAATATTTCATATAGAAATAATTTCAAAATCTCTCTCTAGTAATGTATAAACTCTCTTCTGTCATTTTTATTTTTATACAAATTCGTTGAACAATTTTAACTTAACTAATTGATCAAAGATTCATGTATGTGAAAAATTCAAAACTAAAGCATTAAAATGCAGGTTGGTTTTACAGCAACTAAAAATGTAGCAGGCTGAAAACAGCTTTTAGTTGAGTTAAAACTAATTTTGTCTGCTTCCAAGATACAGTAAACTTACTTCCCCCTTTTTGTTTATAATATTGGGTGATGTCATAAAGATTATAATGGATAGATCTTGTAAATCCATTATTAATTATTAAATATAGAGGCATGCCTGAATTGCATAGGCCATCATCACATGAATCAGGGAACTACTAATAAATTAACTAGCCAAATTTAATAGTCTATAACAGCAAATTCAAAGTTGCTTAGTAATAAGGCTCCTTTATAAGCAATTTGTTACATTCACAACGTATGTTTTTAATGACAAAATATTAACTAAAGCTATAAATAAATTTTTAGTATTGAGGAAGGTATTTGTATTAATATTATAACAATACTTATAAAAATCTAAATAATGCTGCATATTTATTATTTATATGAAATAGAATGCAATGCTATGTTAGAAAAAGGAATAAATTGTAAGTGAAAAGAAGTTTAAGAAAAATGTAGGAAACTAATAAATTGCTTTGTAAAGTTATACCCCCTAAGAGTATAAGTAAGTAATAAATGAATAAATGCAATTTTATTATTCAGTACTTACATATGCCATTGACTAATTTCACAATTCAAAAAATTTTGTTAAATGTCGCAATATGCAGTTTCAAGTCGGAAACCGTTCCTATTTGTGTTCAAATGTAATAATTTTGACCATGAAAATTATAACCTTGAGATTATCTTGAGAATCAAAACTGTAATTAGATTTTTTTTAATCTTTCATGATATCAATAATATATATGTATATATATGCAATAAAGATTCTTTAAGATTATCTTTTTACTAGTAATCATGAAAACATGATCAGAAGTCATGAACAGAAGCATATTTATTATTACAGAAAATAAAAAAACATTAAAATAGAGAAGAATTCCAAAATTCTTCAATGCATAATCAACATATTAAGCTAAAGACTGCTTTTAATGGGATCAAATTAGCTGTAGTGGTTGGCCAACCTTCTCCCTTCTGTTTACATAGAATCCAGTGAAGTCTAATTATTATAACTTAATATTCAGAATACATTATAAATTATCAAATATTGGCATATAAAGCAGAAATCTATCTCTATGTATAATAAAAAATTGGGGTCAGAAATGTTAAGTATAATCCCCTTCCCCTTTTTAGTAGAGCATTATTATTGTGTCTTTTGAGAATTGACGTCCAGTTTAATTCTATCTTTTAAAATAGCTTATAGTAATTTTGATATATCATGTTAAAGAAATTTTTTTAAGTACACATATTATGTACTTGAATTTTTGAGAAATATTGAATTATAAATTGTATTCATCGTTCTATTTCTGTTATGTTCACATCATAGATTTTTGCAGTTCAGATATATTAATGATCTAAGAAAATATATGAAAAATCTTGCTGTATTAGGAAGAAACTAATGAAAATTATTTATCAGCTTATTGTAGAAATCCTGTTAATGGTCATTGGTATAACTATGATGATACAAAAGTTCAAGAGATTCCAGTTAGTGAAGTAATTTCTACCGATGCATACATTTTATTTTATCAAAGGAGTAACTTAACTTCACATTCTTGTGCCTCGTCTTCATCGTCAGGATATAGTAGTGCCTCTTCCAATTATTCTGAACACTGGGCATTCCATATGGCATCACTTTTTCGAGACACACCTCTTACTAGTAAAAGTCAGGATAGTTTGTATGATGCAGGTAAGTCAAAAAAAGAAAATGTAATGTAATTTTTTCCCCTGCAAATATATAATTTTGTGTTGATGTAAATCCTTTTTTATTATTTTGATTGACTTTTTAAAAGAAAATAATGAATATAGGAGTAAATTCTACTCAAAATTATATATAGTTTGATTTTATGAATCCTTAAAATTTAGATTAAAATTTCATTATGAGTAATGACATCTTGATATCAATTATGATGGTGAGAATCAAAATTAGTACGATTCTGCATTTTTTGTGGACATGTTAATTATGTATATAATATACATCTCTGCACATTATTCTATAATAACTTGTTTGGATACATTATTTAAATAATTATTTCTCTATATTGTGCTGACTATTGCTTTTTAATTCAATATATTAGATATTATTCATCACAAATTATTCTGTTAAGTATTATTTGTTCCAAATGTTAAGTAAATTCTGTGCTTTGTTTTTCTCCTAATTAATTCAAGACATACACTTTATAATGTTGAAAAATTTATGAGTATTTTCTTAGTATTGTGCTGAGACCATTAAAAAGAATAACATTTTAAAAAATTCTCTCTTTTAAGGAAGTGAAATGTTTTAGTACATAAATATATTAAATAAAATTCGTATTTTAATAATTTCTTTCTGTTATAAAAATTGTTTCTCTGTGATATAAAATCAATCAATATATGTTATCAATACTTAATGCAGTTTATTCTATTTTTGTACATCCTAGTTTTTTATCATTCATAATCCTATATTTTTATTATTCCTTATGAATCTTAGTATAACATAACATCTAGTTTTTGACAATCAATTTTATTAACATTTGATTAATGAATATTACAAGATATATGTGGATCAAAAGTAAAGTTTTCATTTGTTTTGGCCTTTAACTTTTTTCTTATAAGAATCTCACAATTAAGTAATTAATAACAAAATATATCATTCTGTTTTGTATACATCAAGTCAAACTGATTTAATTTTTAGTAGACTGTAACTGTACTTAAACAGACATTTTTCTTATTAACTACAAAACAGCATTTATAAAAAAATGATTGCAGAATTTCTGACTTTCATAAAGCAGAGAAATATGTGTTGACATGCATTAATGCTAATGATGATCTCTTCCAACTTTTATTCTAAAGTCATCATGTTTCATGTACATTAAAATACTGAAAATTTTATTACAGTGCTGTTAGTATTACTATTTTTAGAAGTAGGCATTGAAAAGTGATAGCAAAATGAAACATATTGTCACAAACCAAAGAACTCTTAGTAAAATTTAATACCATGTAATTAGTGGCCATTTTTTATTATAATAAATATTAAATTTTAAGCTTCTGCATATATAAAATTAATGTATTTTTATTTATGAAAACATTTTAATAGCTGTTTTGTATTAATAGGAAAAACGGCATCTTTAGATCGAAGAACAACTGCTTTACACCGTCCATTTGATCGCTCTATGAAAGCCTATTCTACTTTGTGTCCACCTGCTATTGATAGAACCAATACTGCAAAACTTGACTTGACTGACAGTAATATTAGCTACAAGGAACTGAAACCTGAAACAAAGACTGAAATTCCTCCTCCTCCACCTCCAGCAAAGCATTATTGGACTGTTACATCAGTCTAACTGATATTGAAAAATGGTATTTTTAGTTTTACGTTAGTATTATTTACTTATAGGTCCCATGAGGTTAGAGTAAAACCAGAAAGAAGAATGGAAAATAATATACATGGTTAGTTTAAAAAAATATTTTTGCAGTATAGTATTTCACAAGGTTATCTTTCCTTTTTTTTTTACATCTTTTATTACAATATGTTTTCTTTGAAATAACTCAACCATATGTTAGTGTCTTTCTGAACTATACTTTTGGAATTATTTAGTATTTTAGAGTTGAAACATTGCTTTCTACCTTATTTGTATCTGTTAAACACAAAGATCTAGATGCATTAACACTATTTTTTTTTAAAGTCTTTTTTTTAAAGTTTATTAATTTTTTTTCCCTGTCATGATAGCTAATACCATGCTTGAAGAAGAAGGCAGATAATTCATTTTTAAGCATTTTAATTTTTTCGTCTTCTTAAATATTTTTATTGGTTGAGAGAAGAGGAAAACAGGATTGTGTGATTTAAAACAATTTAAATGAAAAAATTAATGACTCTTGAGAATGTTTGAAACTGAATGGGAATCTTGGAGATATTTGTTAAAGTATTTTTGGTCAATTTATATTTGTTTTAATTAGAAGCTTTTATGTTAATTAACACTTTCCTCCATTTATAAAACATTAATGTTTTTTAAAAGAGAGGGGAGATGCATTTATAATGGGAAGAAAACCTCTCCATACAATATTTATGCAAGTGTTTTATTCCAATCAAAAGGTTGGAACATTAATAATGTTACAGTTTTGACATGTTGTTTTAATAAGTGTACAGTTTATTGATATACAATTCCATTCAGTAATATATCCACAGTAATTGGTAAAATATAATTAAAATCTATGGAATCTTATTAAATTCTGAGATTGTAAGAAATTATTGAAAATGAGAAAGTCCTGTGCCTTATATATTTGATGATTTTATATTATAAATGGATTAAATTTAAGATTGTAGTTAAAATAATTATTAATATTTATTATGACTTTTGCAAGTTCATGAAGAACAAAACTATTTCATATTTATAAAAGTATCTGTAAAAAATATGTTTATATTTATTCACAATGTTAATAAGATAATTTCTGGGTGTTAATACAGATTATAAAATTTATACATGTACTTGAAATTGTAGACAGCCTGGGGCATATTTGTAATAAATAAGCATTTCCAAGAATTGAATAGGAAAAAAAATGCAAGTTAATGTATTGTTAATTAATAGAAAAAGTTATATTACACTGAATAGCAGTTATGAAGGAACACTTTTAAAAACATATTGTATAGGATTAAAAAGTATCTTTTGTTCAAGTGTATAATAACCAAATCACAAAAAAAAATAAAAGGCATTTTTCTTTTAAAAAATATTTCCTGTTTGTTTTTAATTTTTTTTGTAAAAAGGAAAAAATAAATTTCTTTCAAGTGTTATATTGTCTATACACATACAAAAAAATTAAACTAAAAGAAAAAATTTAATGTTATTTTATAATTTTAAAAATGCCATATTCATCATATTTGTCTCTCATAAGATACGAAAACAGAATTGATATTCTGTTGAAATATTTTTTTACATTTTGATTTTGTTAATTTATATTTGATTCACAGTAAAAGTATATCTTTTTAACATTTTAATTTAACTGAACCAGCTTTAAATAAAAAATCTTAAGTGTGTGGTTCTCACTTTTTGGTACTTATATACCATTATCATACCATTGACCAATTAAATCGAATGGTAAAACATTGAGATATGCAACCAATAGTGGAAAACCATTCCTGTATAACTATCTTATTGGACACTTAAAATATGAAGGTGAGAGGTGCTTATTTTTCCTTAACAATTTCATCGTGAGGGAACATCTAGGATCTACAAATAAATCATCATAGTGAGAATTGTTATTATTATTTTTCAAAGTAAAATAAATTTTTAAAGGAATTTGTGTTTTGTTTCAATTTTAGCATTGCAGACTCATAGTGCAGAGGGTGGGACAAAGGCAAAACACTTTCATTGTGCCATTGCCACGATGAAAGTGTTAGTGAAAGAAAAATATATTTGGAGACAGACTCCTTCACCTTGGAAAATCCGTAAATTATCCTATTTCAAAAGCAATAACTGCTTTTAGATGTTTGAAATGCATGACCTTTTTTCTTCAGGATTATGAAAATAAATATTCTGTAGATTGATCAAGTAGTCAAAATGAGTAACCCATCTATTAAAAAAAACATGGAAATTCTGCTGCTACTGAAGATTTTGTTATCAGATATGTTCATACCATATAGTTAAGAGAACCACTGATTTTAATTAGTTTATATTCTAAACTTCAGTAACATTTCATGGAAGAGAATCAAAGAATTTATTATAAAGAAAAAGCAAATTGAAAGATAATTTATTTCCTAGTAATCTTCTGTAAATTACAGATAAATATAATTATAGAAACTAGGAATACCTTTTTAGACCCTAAATGTTATTTAGTTAAATAAGAAGTGTATATCCCTTCTAAAAATATTAGAAAATTCATTTATATACATATGATTTAAGAGAAGTTGCCAAAATGTTATCTTTTTGCTATTGTTTCACATAACATTTTTAAACTTTTATAATTCTATATGCATTTTATACTGTAATTATCAATATTCACATATATATCTTTATTTATATTTGATGGGAATGAGGTATTTGTTATGCTCATATAATCCCGTTTTTACATTTTAAGTTAAAATATGTAAATAAGACTATATATATTACATATGTTGTATACGCTATAACATGTTTTATTTACATATAAATAGATCATAGTTGTGTTTAAATATTTTATTTCCATAAGTCAAGCAGTTTTCTTTTATAATATATCTAGTCAAACTTCATACCATACATTGTTTTATCAAATATAGTTATTGAAAGTATTATTTTTCCCAAATAATTTTATCAGTGTTATGAATTTGTTGATTTTCTTGGTGTACATATTGTTATTTTAAAAATATCTACTTTAAAATAATGAAATATTAGCAAATGTAATTATTACATATATGTATGAAATTGAAACCCTTGGCTTGAGGGAACATTGTAATTTAATCTGTTACTGTTTTTCTCTCTCGTTATTTTATATTAGTAATAATTAAAGAAATCGATATATTTTTTCCAAAACTGTTCACTTTTCCTTAAAAAAAAATTACATTCGATTTATAAAATGAAATTTTAAAGTATTAAATTTTTTTTCTTTTCTTTCCTGTGCCATCTAAAGTGTTAAATATGAATTCTTTAATGTCACTTATAGTAAATTTGCAAATTTTTGTCATTTGTGAGAATTGATAAATTATGCATATATAAACTCAAAATTACATAATCAATTGGTTTAAATCTTCCTTGGTAAGTTCTATAATCACAGGTTGCTATTGTATTTAAAATTTAGAAAAATTAAATTTCTGAAGGCTTTACAGATAGAATCTTGTTTTGTTCAGTTTCAAAAAGTGCTATCAAATGTGTCAATAAAACCATGGAAATGATACCTTGTTTTTTAAGTTAAATCTGATCTTAGGATAATTGCTTTTCTTTTCAATCTCATCACCAGACAAATATCGACTCAATTTTAAAATGTGATAATGTAATAAAAAATCTATCTTGTTATAATTATATGAACAAAATACATTCCATAAGTTTGAGCTGAAATTAGAACCTAGTCTGTATGCATTAATTAAAAATGATCATGACCAAATTACAAATTATGCTTGATTATAGCTTAACATTAGCAACTAAAATTTGAATATTTCCTGAGAATTTTATAAGATTTTCTATGAAAAATACAATTGCTTGTAGAAAATAGTGTTTTGTGATAAGCTTGCATTGTACTTAAATATTGATTATTCACATGTGCCTGGTTTTTAATTTTGTTGGTATTTTTAAAAAAAAGTCTAAGCAAATATTTCAGAGTTGATTGTTTATAACTATGTAATTCTTGTTTTATACATTAATAAATATTATGTAATAAGTGTTGTTTTTTCATTTGCTACCTTGCATTTGGTAAAAAATAGTGGCTGCTTTTTTTGAGATATTGCTCACATGAACAGAAGTGAAGCTTTCAATCTACAATTGTTTCTTAACTAAAATCTAACTACCTCTGACAACAGGGCACAGAAGTTTTTTGTCCTCACAATAAGTAAATGTAATCCTAGATCTTGAGAATTAATTCATCATGCAAACACACTAACAGTACATTGACAACCAATAATATTACACCTCCTGCTGCACTTTTTGCTTACTTCCATCAGTGTAGCATGACCACATTTGGACAAAGACATTGTTACAGTAAAAATATTTTAGGGCCATTGAACAAAAGAAGCTTATTGCATCCAGCGTTCTGGAAGTTCATTATTGTAGCAAAGAGTAAATTACACTAAATTCAAGCTAATTGCTATTTAACAAATAAGCAATATTTGTGAAAATAGCATTTTCTATTTTAATATCAGAAACATGTGTAAATTAGAAATTAGCTTCATGATCTCTATAATGTACAATTACGATCATGAAAAAGATTTTTAATTAGTTTCCAAGATATGGAAGCATTAATTATTATTAACATTTATATTATTCCATAATCTAGAGCATAATTTATCATGTATGAAAAATATGTTTAATTTTCCCAGATAATCATTAATCCAGATCATCGTCTAGTTATTCATATGAAAATGTATTTTAATTTAGCTGATAAATTCAGAGAAAAGTGTGAAATTCTTTGTCAATAAAATAAAAACAAGTCTAATTTATTTTTGAATCTAAATATTACTTTTATTTTCAAAATAATATTACCAAAAGATGCATATTCAGTTATGAATGACAAATAATATCACTATTTCTTGATGTTTGAAGCCTATAAATTTGTAATATATCTGAAATAGAAAAGAAAGGATGAAATTAATAAATGGTGATTATAATAAATACAACATGCCTCTGAAAAGTATATAAAGTAAACATAAAAAATCAAAATTTAAGATTAGAAAATCTTTTTACTGTTGCTTTACAAAATAATAAACTTTAAAAAAATAGTAAAGAGATGTCCATGAACACAATACTATGAAAATAATATTGACTATAATATTTTCCAAGATTAAAAAAAAACCAAACATACATTTCCTTTTGAAAGACAGAGGTAAGAATATATTATATGGAAGATAAACAATGCTGATAACATACTATGTAATCTTAATGATATTTTATGCTGGTTTTCTGATTTTTTTAACCAATAATTATATCAGCAAATGCTAAGAAATTGATTGTATACCAAGCACCTCAAAAGAGAATCGCTTTTCACAACCTTTTCAGAAGTTACACTTCTGTAAAATATTTCCTTATAACAAAATGTTACCAGCTTTTTCGTCCTTTAGAAACAGTTAAATGGAAATTTTTAATTAAACACAATATAAAATAAATTTTAGTGCTAAGAACATTTCATTATTTGTTCTTGTACACTTAATTCACTTATTGATATGAAAAGGAAAAAAGAATTAGACCTATATGTGACTGATTTATTTTGAACTTTTTATAAAAATTGTAGTTTAGTAAAAAAATTTGTTTTTTTAAAATAAAAAATGTTACTGCACCATATTTAGTATTTTTCAATTTGATTTAATTTATTATTTTAAAATAGGAATGTCATTTTTTTTAAAGGAATTCAAGCATATTTTACAGTCAAATTTCTGCTTGAGCTGTTTACACAGAAAAATAATAGTTGTATTTAAGAAAAAAATCAATAAACTAGAAATTTCTCTTTGACGAATTAATTTTTTTAGAATTTGTATTTACCTTTTTTCAAAGCTGAAAACTTATATATACTCAAAAATCCTTTATACATCCTGTTCAAAATGATAAATTCTACACTACCATAAATGTGCTTTTTAACTATCACATTTTTAAATAAAACAAGTTTTTTTATGTGAAACGTCTTTGCACTCGAGAGTGAATGAGAAATTGCCCAATTTTACGTTAGGGTGAAAAAGTAAACGGAGAAGTAATCTCTCCCATCATCCCCATAGTGACAAGATGGTGAGTGGGAGGAAAAGGGGGTACCAGGTGACTTGCGTCATATCTATGAAAAAGTTGGATGATTGTCCACCTCTCTGCTCAACTTCCAACCTTCTGATTGGGGTTCTTTTCCCCCAGACCCAGGAACATCTATCAACGGCTGTATGAGTTACAGTGTGTGCATTACTGTGTAGACAAAATAGGTCTTGCAGCAAAAGCTTGCCTTTTTGAAATATTTCCTTAGATTGTTGGCTGTATGGCAATGTGTTTAGGGGCTAATTTGTTTTTTATTTTTAATTTGTGTTGAATTATTAATTCTAGTCAGAATGCCCAAAGAGGAAAAGAGTTTTGTGAAAGAAAAAAGAAAAACTAACATCAAGTCCACAGTTGAAAAATTGACAAAAAAATAGAAAAATAGTGCAAATTCATTAAGTGCTACTGCCAAATCTCCATTAGAGTACATGAGAGAATATCAAGCACGAAAAAAAAATACTGCAAAATACTCTCTTAATGCCCAGCTTAAGGGATGGGAATGCTATTGAGACTCTTCTAATGACAGCACAGATTAATACTAACTTTGTAAACCACTCTGTGCCATTAACTACAGTGCTTAACAAGTCTAAGCGTGTTGGAACTGATGCATGTAAATCAATAATAAATTCTATCTTGGGTTACAAAGACTACAATTCCCATAAAAATGTTCACAAAGATTTTGAAAAGCAATTTGTTGATAATCCTTTCGGTCACGGGTGTTCGATTTGTGATAGCTTATGGTTTAGAAATGATTTGAGAACGCCTGTTGCTGAGCACAAAAATATTTTACCAGGAATTAATTTAGAAGACACATAAGAATGCTACAATTGCCGGCAAAGTTTAAATAGGAAAATATACCAAATTTATCAAAATATAATGGTTTTATATACCAAGAAATTCCAGCACATCTTTCTACTTTGGATTTGGTATCAGAAAGACTCATTTCGCCATGAATATCTTTTATGCAAATTAGGCGATTGAGACATGTACATGATCAGTTTGGAATATTAGGGCAAATAATCAATGTTCCAACGTCGCCAAAGAAGTTTCACTTCTATCGCATGGCGTTCCATGCACCATTTTTTAAAAATTTTATTTTTCATGTTAGAGGACTGAAGATGTAGTATGCTTCTATGGCTGAATATTTCATAATATCAACTACACACATATAACTATCACAACAGACCTCATAATTCTGAACTTCTTTCAAATGACGAGGTCGACATTTGTACTAGCGCACCCCTGTCTAAACTACCACACCATTACAACGGGAGGAATTTAAGCCACAGCTCTTCTTATTTGGCATTTCTGCATCAAAAGTTCCAGTTACATTATCCCAATTAAGGATACAAAATGTAATAATTAAAAAAAATTTCAAATACATTATTTTAATTATTACAAATTTATCATTTTAACTCTATTCTGAAAAGAAATGTTTTAAATAGAAAATTTAGATTTTTGTTTATTAAAAACAAGTGATTTCTGATGAAGAATATATATTTACTGAAACAATTGATTGTAATAATGAATTAGATGAATTTATCTTCCACAAATAACAGCTATTAATGTAAAAAAGACAGTTTTTTGTTATTAAACATCAGCTCAAAATAATATTTTTGTTGGAATAAATATATATTAATTTATTTTAAATTCACTATTTTTTTAAATATGAAATGATTATTTCTATTGCCAAATAGTTAATTTCTGTAGCTCACTGTGTATTTATAGCCTTAAATTATTATTATGTCCTTAAAATTTTTTCCCATGTAGTTGCATCTGGGAACGAGGTATTAAAGAATCAAAGTGGCTTACAGCGATAGATAAAGATTGATAAAAGATATTTCCTTCTCCGAAGCAACTTGAATATGAAATTATTGATTAATAATAAATATCAATATGTATATGTTGCATGCTAAAAATTGCCCATTTTTAAAATTATGTTGAAATAATTTTATTAAGATACATAATGCATTAGAATAAAACTTTCAATGTATTAAATACCTTTTTGTACACACAAACACTTTTTTTATTTCTTAGTTCAAACTGTGTAGACTGCTTTGGGAAAATATTCTGATATACACTGCTGGACAATTGCTAAGGACGGATAACACTATCATCCATAGCAACCACAAAATGAAAGGAAGCAAAATGTGTAAAATTAGAATAAGTGCGGGATATTAGTAAGAAGTATGAGTATGCAAATTTTTTTCCACGTCTGTTCATCACGTGATAGCGTTCATAAGAGCTTTAAAGGTTTTGACGCGTGTGGACACTTGTTGTTTCAAGTCAAAGTTTTACAGGAAAGATTTAATAGACGAACTTAAAATATTTGGCATGTCTTCCCGACATCACATAGGTGATTTTATACGTGGCCGAATTATTGGAAAGATCGAAGAAGGGTGAAAAATAACAGATGTTGCCAGGCAGTTCGACATCGCTCACAGCGTTGTTTCACGGCTGTGGAAGTCATTTAAAACTACTGGAATGTGTAGTAGACGGCACGGGGAGTCGTGTTAGAAGTACGACGCCTGCAGAAGACAGATATATCGTCCTATCAGCAAAAAGGAACAGGCGCACCACAGCTCAGCAGGTGGCAAATCAGTTTCTTGCTGCCTCAGGAAAGCAGATCTCCGGAAAAACTGTTGCCAGACGTTTGAGGGAAGGAGGACTATACGCACGCAGACCTGTTGTGCGTGTCCCATTGACAAGACAGCACCGTACTGCCCATTTGCAATGGTGTCGTGAGCATCACAATTGGACTGAACAGGACTGGGCATACGTACTATTCTCAGATGAGAGTAGGTTCAGTCTGTCATCGAATTGTAGACGCCAACTGATCTGGCGCGAGAGTGGTACTGCTTATCATCCAGAAAATATCCGGGAAAAGGACCGATATCCGACATGCAATATCATGGTGTGGGCCGGCATCATGATCAATGGCCGCACGCGCCTACATGTGGTTGCGAATGGGACTATGACGGGCCAACGATACATTGATGAAGTTCTACTTCCGGTTGAATCCTAGGAGGACTCACTTTTGGTCGCCAAATTTTGAGCAATAAAGGTTACAATATGGTAACCCTTCCATTTCATCAAAAAATTTAGATTTTCAAATCACCGAAAAAAATGGCAACCCTAAAAAAAGTGCAACATTTTTCGCCTTTTCCGAAAAAACGTCATTTTGACATTTGACTTCGCTGGAGAAGGTTTGCTCTCCACCGGTTGTTAAGAATGGCGTGTGAAAGGAAATTACTTGAAAGTGAGGCTACGATAGGTTTCTTTGTGCTCCTGGGCACATAGGGGAAGAAAGAGACGTTAGAATGGTGTAAGAAAGCTAATTTAATTGCTTCTCATTATGAATGTCCGAGGTGTAAAAAAAATATGCGTTTGCAAAAGCGAACAGTTGACGGCTACGAATGGCGTTGCCGCAACCAGTCGAAAGATAATCGCCAGAGTGTGAGAAAGGGCACTTGGTTTAGCGAAAGCAAACTTGCTATAACTATTATCTTGCGTTTGACGAGATATTGGTTTGGCAAGAGCATGAATGTGTTCGTGGTGAATGACTTGAAAGTTAATAAGAATATGACACAGTTAATAAGACATGTGGCGGCGATCTAACGATCACAAGTTGGTGAATGAGAATTTTCATAAATTCCTTGCATCCATCGCAAGGGTGTATCCACCAACAGATCATGACAAAATGCAAGCGTAAGGTAAGTGCTTTTTAACATTTTTTAAAATTATTGATTTCATGTATTTCTTCGATTTTATCTTTGCGAAATGCCCCTTTCGTCTTTTTTAAAAATGTAAATCATGTTGTACACACTGGTTTTAGAATGCTTTTTTAAAATGAATTTCATTCCTTTCTCCGTTTTTTCTTTATATAATGATTAATTTAATGTATTTATTCGATTTCATCTTTGCGAAACGCCCCTTTTCTCTCCCCCGCTGACGCATGCACTTCCCAAGAGTTTTTCGTCATTGACGCCTTTTTGAAAACCTTCAATTTGGCGAAAAAATTTTGGCGCCAAAAACAGCAGCGGGTCCTCCTAGGATTTTACTCTACTTCCTCATGTTCGTCTTTTCCGTGGTGCTGTCGGTGATAAATTTGTTTTTATGGACGACAATGCAACATGTCATCGAACACTCGCTGTTCAGGATTGTCTAGACAGCGAGGGTATTCAACGTCTTGTATGGCCAGCGCGTTCTCCAGATCTAAACCCCATTGAAAATGTGTGGGATGCTTTGGGGAGGCAAGTTGCTGGTCGAAACTATCCTCCGACAAACAAGAACACCCTCATCCGTGCACTCACAGAGGAATGCGATAAATTGTCTCAACAGCTGCTGGATAGTGTTGTGCAAAGTATGGTACGACGTGTGGAATGTTGCATCACACTCCACGGTGGACATATCCCGTACTGATACCTTTTTTTAAGGTGCCTGCTGACTTTTAGATGCATTGTTCCATTTCTCCGTACGCAGATCAAATGAACATTGTTTTTTCTTTCAGATGTTTCTCAGCTTTTGTACTTTCCAGAACAATAAATATTCTTTATTCTAATGTCTGAACAGTGTGGCAACTATATTTTATCCTACTAGGCCTCATGTCTTGCTTAATGTTATGCTACATAGCAATTTGTGATCCGTCCTTAGCAATTGTCCAGCAGTGTATTAAGCAGTATAGTGAAAATTGAGAGAGATCATACTATCTACTGCTGTAATCAACACATGAAATATAAAAACATTTTGAACTTTCCAGAAAGACAAGGTAAAATATGGTGCAACATCATGGAAGAATTCAATGCTTTTTTTACTTTTCAAAAAGACTATCTTGGCCTAGAAGTAATAAGGCACTTTCTTGTTTAAGCCATATCATACATTTTCAACACAGAATTAGATGTACTTTGACATTAACCTCTTACCAGTGATTTATAGTGTATAATTAGCCTTATGACTATATTTTTGAATCTATAATTAATCAATTAGCTGAAATTTACCAACAGCATGGATTTATTCCACATGAATCAAACTAAAATCTTTCATTTCACTCTTGACTCAATATTATTCTTCCAAAACTCTCAAATTAGCAAGAAATCAGCAAAATTATTTTGCATCTTTGTGTAAAATATAATTTCCTTTAAATTTCTGTTTTGTAACCAACTAGTTGCCAGTTACAAATTTGAAAATGTGATTTGTCAATAAAATATTAAGTTTTGATTAATAATTAAACATAATAATGCTCAATTTAATATCAAGAATTTTACAATAATTACTCATAACAACATTCCTAGTCTTACAGAAAAGTTATACAACATTCTTTTCATAAACTTATTCAACCTCAACTATAGTTTAAACAAACCTCAACTATTCAACATACTAACATTGTTAAAGGAATTGCTACATTATGTAAATGTTACAAGTATTTCAAGCTATGAAGTGAATAAATAAACACGGTATTTTTGTTTTTATATCTCAATGTTAAAAAATGATTGATACTTAAGCATTAATCACAGACCAGTAAGGAGTCAAAAATTTTGATTTTTGTAAAATTTATACTAGTGAAAAAGTCTCTCTCTCTCTCTCTGCAAATGAAAATAAAAATGTTTTTCATCAAACTATAGGAACATTGCTAAGCAATTTTTGGATGAGTCAATGTCTATCAATCTTGCACTATAAAACCACTCTAGGGCTATTGATGAAAAACCTATATAATTCTGAGCCACAGTAAAGTAACTAGGACAACACAAGAACTGGCAAACCTTCTCCAAACTTCCACACCTTTCAACATGTAGACATTGAGCCTCAACAGATTTAACACCCATCAGCCCTCTTACATGGCAGGTCTTCAGTGACATTAGGCTCAACTCATGACGTGCCAGTTACAAGTTTGTGACAATAACCACTAGGTTACCTTGTCCCGAAGTAATTTTGGATAAAATATTAACTGAAAATTTCCAACAGCATGCTATGGAACCAATTTTATATAATGAAAAATTCATAGAAAATATAAAGTTAATGAAATACAGCATAACTTTTACATTATCTAATTAAAATTAAAATATGGAAAACAATGATTGAAATAGTTATTACAGTAAAACATTAAAATGTCCAACTTAGATTACAACAGAATTAAATTTAAATAGAGCCAAACAAAAACGACAATTTATCTTACCTATAAAAGCTATTTATTTTTCTTCTTTAAATTTCGTATTGTAAATTGGAAAATATTGAAGTATTAATTTCCAGTCAGTAAAATAGAGAAATGCCAACCCACCAGCAGTGCCAAAAGTCGCTGCACTTTTCAACCTTGATAAAAATAAAACGTAATAACCATAAAAGTTATTATAACATAACATAAATTAAAAAATAAACTACATATTTGACCTTGCAATAGGCGAACACATTGACCCCTATGTAAATAAAAACAAATTTTCTTACCACGTCTGAGCGAGAAAAAGATTTCTCTTTCCTAAGATTTTCACTAACATTTTTCTGTGGAAAAATTGTCAAGTTGGGCAATATTTCCCTCGAAAAATTCCTGCGATACTCACACCGAGAGCAATATTTACAACTTTCACAAGTAGACTTCCAGAACAGCTGAAAGTTGCCACCATGAAAATAAATTCCCAGGAATTATTTTATTGTTACTTGTGCGAAGAATGAATGTATTTTCAATTTCCATTATTCTAAAATATAATTAAATGTAGTGAGATCATCTGTTGAATTGGTAAAATAATTTTCTTCAGTATTCTCTTCAATTTCATGAAGTTCTAAGACAATTTGATAAAATTACCTGAAGGACTATTGAAGGCAAATTTCCTCTTTGGTTTCACCTCAGAAATATATGCACCTTTTTTTGAATAAGCACATACATCTGTAGAAATCTTTAATATTTAGAGCGTTTCAAAACTAACTTCATTATGTAAGAAAGGAAATTTCACCCCGATGATTGCACGTGAGACCTACTAGATCACTGAGTAAGGTCTTCTGCATGAATAAAATTCACTAATTTTGTGTTCATATCTTTTTTGGGGAGGGGGTTGGTGAAATTTAATTCAATGATAAAATGTTTTCAAAATTATTTCCAATGTCTTAAATTCCATTAAATCATTGACATAATTTGCGAAGCTTATCTACACCAAGGTATCAATCAGTAAACTGTACCCAACCACAGGTATTGCATTTTGCTTGTTTTATTTGTAATAATTCTCGCCACCAGATGACGCCCTACGCCATTACTGGGTTTTTCGCAATCAGATCACATGAGCCCGAAAAGCGTAATGTAAACGCTTGTAAAATCAGTAAGATTAACATTAATTGTTCCTCGATATTCAGTATAATTCAAATCTTAATACAACTAAATCAGATCCTTAAAATTAATTAAAAATTATTAAAATAAAAAAATTCCAAATTAAAATTATTTCAGAAACGGTCGACTACAATATTTATTCCCAATATGAAATTAAAACAAAGTCGCATCAAGCCTGGAATTAACAGAAATTATTGAAATGTATGCTAAAACTAAAGCTAGAAAAAGATTGTAAACTCATTTGTTAATAGGTGTGTGTGTGAGAAAGAGTGAGTCCAACCTTCATATAATAAACCTTTTGTTCTTTACCTACATCGTTTTATTTCCAAATACCTATGTTATTATATGTCATCTTGTTCATTATTGTTTAATTCTTTATTATGGATTACTTTATTTCTAGTCTTCCACTTCCGGTTGTTCCTAAACTTTTCACAGCTGTTCTGGAATAAGTCTGTCGTAGTTTCAAATCGAACCTGAATAATCACTAAAGCTCACACAAATAAACTCGCATACAGACATGTAGGTAGTATGTAGCATTGCTTTCCTAAGTTCTACAGAGCACGATAAAACCCAACCACAATAAGGCCCTCATTTTTTCCCACTACACACCAGGGCCTTTGGGTACCTAACTACGCTAGTGCGCACAATTGAGGATTTCTTAGAATCAAAAGTCAATATTAAAAAAACTGATGGTCACCGTTGAATCTGTGATCCATATCAAAATGCATATGAATTATCATTAAAGTTTAGTGCTAGAAGCAAATAATATTAATTCATTTAGCTCAAATTGTTAGGGAAAATTCTAGGGAATGGATTCCACATGAACTGAATGAGAAACAGAAGTGATTTTAAAAAAGCAAATAAATGGATACTTTTCATGATATTTAGTGTCACTCAGATTAAAATACATGTATAAAAATGTTTTAAGGATATTTTGACAAAAAAATTTATTTAAATATAATATTTCGGCAAAAAATTAACTTAGAATAACCTTTTTTTAAAATGTTCTCCTTTTGTGAAAAATGCTTCTATTATAATAATATTTTGCCTGTATATAGCTCAGACCTCTGTACAGAGGCCCAACTAAGACTTTTGAAAAATTCCCATTATTTTCAGAGTTACAGGCAATTGAAATAATTATAGGCGTTTTTTTCTTAAAATTTCTCCCCTCTGTTGTCGCAAAACATGGATAAACCCACTTCGAAGTTATATATTTCAAAAATTCTAGTTGAGCCTCTGTACAGAGGTCTGAGCTATATACAGGCAAAATATTATTATACTGGAAGCAGTTTTCACAAAAGGAGAATATTTTGAAAATGAGTCATTCTATGTTCATTTTTTGTCAAAATATTCTACTTAAATAATTTTTTATTGAAATACTATTCTTAAAACAAATTTATATACATTTTCTAATCTAAGTGACACTAAATATCATAAATATTATCCATTTATACGCTTTTGCAACATTACGGTTCAGAACGTAGTTGGATACCTTAATGTCACTTTCTCGTCTCAAATCTGATCCATTTTTGAATCAATAGTACAGCGTTTGAACAAGGGTGAATCACTGAAACAGGCGCTTCAAAGCATAATATTTATCAAAAGAAGCTGATGGTGAGTGTTTGGTCGTCTAGCGCAGGTGTGATCCATCATGATTTCATGAAACCTGGCTTATCATCATAACAGAATTATATTATAACCAACTGGACATAATGATGCAAAAACTGAAAGATAAATAGCCTAGATTGGTCAACAGATAGACTCCTATCTTATTGTACGATAACAGTAGACCGCACACCACACAAATAACTATGAAAATATATCAGGAACTGGAGTTGGAACTTCATCATCGACCGTACTCACCAGACCTAGCGCTTCCCCTAAATAACACTTCTTCAGCAATTTGGACAGCTTTTTAACAGGAAAACAATTTAATTTCGACAATGCTGTAAAATTGGCCTTCCAAAAATTCATTGAATTTTGTTCGTCAAGATTTTGTACCACTTCTGTCTGAACAATCTGTCACGTAAATATCAAAAAGTGTACAGACTATATCGAGGATTATTTGATGAACAAAATAGTTCCTTATATTTTTAAGTTACCAAAAAATTTTTTCTCGAAACTTACATTGTTTTTCATTGCAATTTTCAATTTTATTTGCTTGCATTAGAATTGATATTTGGGCTACGGAAGTCTAATACCAGATTATGAAGAACAAACACTTTTTTGAAAAATGCATGTAAAATGCTTTAAAACAATGCTTCTCAAACTTTTAATACTGGTGTCCCCCTTTTCAATCACAATTTTTATCGCACCCTCCTTATACATTAATAATGTACTGAATGCAATAATAATGCTCCTTGATGCTAAAGCTACAATACGCGATCTTAATTATACACCGTACAAATTAATAACATAAGTTTTAAATTTTGTATATGTTACTTTTAAGCAAAAGAAATTAAGTAATACGATAACTAATATGTTATTTTTCCTTTCTCTAATTTTTAAATTGGAACATATTGCAAAATGTGGTTTCTGCTTGGAAGACAAAATATAGATATCAGCTAAATATAGAAAAAGAATTCAGAGGGTCAATTTCTAATCATAAGCATTCCTTTGAAAAACTATTCTCGGTAAGACAAGCCCATGGAAGTCGGTAATACTTATTAAACTTGTTCTTAATTTAGTAATAATTAATTAGCTATAAAATACTCTGGGCAGCACTGATACATTTAAAGTATACCGGCTGAAGTCCCCGCTCTTTGCACGAGTTCATTTATAAGAAAATAAAACATTATTGATATAATAGCTGAATTGTAAGGAGAGTAAAGCCAAGTGAGCGACAATGTTTACAAAAATGTAAAATGACTTTTTTAAAATGATTGCTCAAATTATAATTAGTTTTAAGCGAACAGTAATTTTAAGCCTCACAGAATTAGCATATAGAATTGATGTTAAATAATGAACAATAATATGAAATTCCTATGAAGAATAATTGTATTATTTTTAATATTTAAGGCGAAAAGACTTCAACATGTTTTAACCTGGGAGCAGGTGCGCACTCGATACTAATGATTGAGCGGGGTTATTCTGAGTCACCCAAATTCTTTTTTATAATTATTTTTATAGTACACAATAAGAATCGTAATTCCAGTGAATAATTTAATTAGAGAAAATATACTTACTACTTTCAAGGACTCTTCAATTTTTCTTTGATAATTCTAGGAAAAAATCCAAGAAAACTGAACTAAAATGTTTCAAATGCGCGTGACCTTAAAAAAAGACACAAATCACCGACACTTTTCGCTAATATTACAGGAATGCAGGCAAAACTGTCATATTTTGTTTAAGTTATTGTAAATGTACTCTCCTTTAATGTTCGACCAATAGCATGTTGAACTTTTGCTTGCTTGTGTGTTTTTAACAAAGCAAAGTGTCTCTTCTGAAACTTATGGCTTCATATTTTAGTTGATGGAGTTCTTTTGGTAGGTTTTGAAATTTTTTATTTCGTTTCATTTCATGTTCATCGCTTTTCTCAAATTTACTTTATTATGCATTATTTCAGCAGGTTCATCCCTTTTTTTTTATCAGTTTTAACTTCCTTCAATAGATGCCAATTTCTTATATTAATATATATATATATATATATATATATATATATATATATATATATATATATATATATATATATATATATATATATACTGCTGGACAATTGCTAAGGACGGATCACAAATTGATATGTAGCATAACATTAAGCGAGACATGAGGCCTAGTAGGATAAAATATAGTTGCCACACTGTTCAGACATTAGAATAAAGAATATTTATTGTTCTGGAAAGTACAAAAGCTGTGAAAAATCTGAAAGAAAAAAAATGTTCATTTGATCTGCGTACGGAGAAATGGAACAATGCATCTAAAAGTCAGCAGGCACCTTAAAGAGAGGTATCAGTACGGGATATGTCCACCGTGGAGTGTGATGCAACATTCCACACGTCGTACCATACTTTGCACAACATTATCCAGCAGCTGTTGAGGCAATTTATCCCATTCCTCTGTGAGTGCACGAATGAGGGTGTTCTTGTTTGTCGGAGGATAGTTTCGATCAGCAACTTGCCTCCCCAAAGCATCCCACACATTTTCAATGGGGTTTAGATCTGGAGAACGCGCTGGCCATACAAGACGTTGAATACCCTCGCTGTCTAGACAATCCTGAACCGCGAGTGTTCGATGACATGTTGCGTTGTCGTCCATGAAAACAAATTTATCACCGACAGCACCACGGAAAAGACGAACATGAGGAAGTAGAACTTCATCAATGTATCGTTGACCCGTCATAGTCCCATTCGCAACCACATGTAGGCGCGTGTGGCTATTGATCATGATGCCGGCCCACACCATGATACTGCATGTCGGATATCGGTCCTTTTCCTGGATATTTTCTGGACGATAAGCAGTACCACTCTCGCGCCAGATCAGTTGGCGTCTACAATCCGATGACAGACTGAACCTACTCTCATCTGAGAATAGTACGCATGCCCAGTCCTGTTCAGTCCAATTGTGATGCTCACGACACCATTGCAAACGGGCAGTACGGTGCTGTCTGTTCAATGGGACACACACAACAGGTCTGCGTGCGTATAGTCCTCCTCCCCTCAAACGTCTGGCAACAGTTTTTCGGGAGATCTGCTTTCCTGAGGCAGCAAGAAACTGATTTGCCACCTGCATAGCTGTGGTTCGCCTGTTCCTTTTTGCTGATAGGACGATATATCTGTCTTCTGCAGGCGTCGCACTTCTAACACGACCTCCCCTGTGCCGTCTACTACACATTCCAGTAGTTTTAAATGACTTCCACAGCCGTGAAACAACGCTGTGAGCGATGTCGAACTCCCTGGCAACATCTGTTATTTTTCGCCCTTCTTCGATCTTTCCAATAATTCGGCCACGTATAAAATCACCTATGTGATGTCGGGAAGACATGCCAAATATTTTAAGTTCGTCTATTAAATCTTTCCTGTAAAACTTTGACTTGAAACAACAAGTGTCCACACGCGTCAAAACCTTTAAAGCTCTTATGAACGCTATCACGTGATGAACAGACGTGGAAAAAAATTTGCATACTCATACTTCTTCTTACTAATATCCCGCACTTATTCTAATTTTACACATTTTGCTTCCTTTCATTTTGTGGTTGCTATGGATGATAGTGTTATCCGTCCTTAGCAATTGTCCAGCAGTGTATATATATATTCTGCTCATTTACCAAACCACAATAAGTCGTACAACAAGGCAATCAAATTCACTAAGTTATTCATATGGGGAGGGGGGGATGTAGCATGAACACAGAAAATATTTTGGAAAAAAAGTGATCGCACCGGGAACTCAGACAAAACAAGTACCTTAAGATGGTAAAAAAAAACGTCTGTCACTCCCAAAACAGAGGGAGATATGTGACAAATATATTTTTGTTCCCGTTAAGACTGTCAAATAGGAGGGTAGTGTGTGCCAGGGCCATTGACAACAATTAAACCGTTTTGCCAGAATTACCGATTTCGTGCACTGTGTGCTCGGCGTGATCGCTCCAGGGTTAAAAGTGTATTTAATACAATATGGATGTTCTAAAAAAACCGTGTAAAACGTTTTTCATTATGCTTTATACGGTTGGGAATACTCATAAAAATAAATCTTGGCCTAGTGTTCTCTGTGCTTTTCCAAAAATCATAAAAATATTTTACAAGGAAAAAAGCGCAGCAGAAATCGATTATTTACAACTTTCCTAAATGAAAAAACAAATACATAAGAGCAGGGACGTAACAAACTGTGCAAGTAAGTTCAAAGGTCAAACAGCAGCAAATACATTCTGCTGCCTACAGCTAATGTATTTCAATAATAATAACAGTGAGGAATTTTTTTATCTTTCTAAATTTTTTTTGATTATGGGTCTGGGTTTTGTTTTTTCTCTGAAAGAGTAGTATTTTAGGTTTGAAAAGAAAACATAATAAAAAACCTCTCATCATGGGATTCCAGCAAATCAAATAAATCGTTTTTTTAATTTGGTTATACAGTAGTATCAAAGCTAGCTAATGAAGTTTTGAAGTAGAAGCTTTTACTTTTGATGACGTAATATAGCAGATGATATATATAAATTATATCAGGGTAAATGTGTATTTTTTATTATGTCAGAAAGTATTTTGTTTTACTTCATTCTAGTAGATAAATTTTTTTAATCTTTTAATTTCGATATGCTAGCACCCCCTCGTAGGTTTATCGCGCCCCCCAGGGGGCCGCGCCCCACAGTTTGAGAAACGCTGCCTTAAAAATAAAAAAATAATTTTAATTTTTCTTATTCGTTTAATTAGAAGTCATTACATTCTTTGCCACCCTATTACTGTGGGCTGCTAAATTATTTTTCAGTACTTGCAGTAAATCGTGTAAATGTAATTCAATGTGTTCATCCATTTTTTAAATACCTAAATCCTGCAGAGAAATAATATTTAGATATTTAGGAAAAAATTAGGTGGTGCACGATATATATATATAATTTATATATATAAATTTTCCAGATGATCTCCTCCCCCTGTTTTTTAGCTCATTACACTTAAATTTATACTATTTGTACAGCCTCAAATTTCTGTGTGTATTCCAGAGAACAAGAAAAAAAGTCCTAGTGTTCATCTTTATATTTCGTAATACAGTAGTCTTGAAAAGTCGGCGTAATGTTTACCGAAGGGAGACCGAGTTTGTGGAAATCCCGCTTTTTAGAGAATGGAATTAAAAAAGAATAAGTACGTGGGTTCCTTAGAAAAGATTGGGGTGCAGTTGCTTATATTATTTGCTCGAGAATACAACACAAAATGAACTGGCCAAATACTCTTCAACAAAAGAAAAGTGTGTACTTTATGAAGGAACAAAGTATTTACTATATGAAAATAAATTTTTTTGAATAGGTACAGTCCAACCTCTATATAACGAACCTCTATATTGCGAATTTTTCTATATGGTGAACTTTTTCCTGGAATCTTGAACATTTTACTATTTTGTTCGTAATATAACCTCTCTATAGCGAAGTGCATTTCTATACAACGAACTTTTTCTTTTGTGATTCAATTTTTTCCCTCCCTATTTTTAAAGTATTTCTGAACATTTCAAGTTATTCTCTCTTTAACACATTTTATAGTGGTCATAAATCTTGAACTGGTTTTATAAGATACTAACTCGCCAAGAGCAATAGAGTTCTGGACGTTTCATCCAAGAAGTGCCAACTTTAATCCATATTGTCCAGTTCACTAGAAACGTCTTCGATATCCCCTTTCACACTCAGTGGGGTTGTCGCATGTTCTAGTTATAAAATAATATATGTTTCATATTACTTGTATGCTTTAAATTTTGAAAACGTCCTTAAAATTCATAAATTTTAATATAAAATTATTTTCTTAATATTGAAAATAATTTTTGTTCGACATTGTTTTTCCTTTTTTCTTTGCAGTTTTTCTTTCTGTCTTTTTTTATGGGTAAGATATATGAAATAAACATATATTAATTTTGAAAAAGGTGTGGCTAAGATAACTTTTTTTTTAATATATAGTGTTTATGAATTTAAAATTTGTTTTATGGGGTTTATATAGTATATTAAAAGATGATCCTCTATATAACGAATTTTCCATATAACGAAATCTTTTCCGGGATTTAGCGACTTAGTTATATAGAGGTCCGACTGTAGTATGCAGAAATTTACTCGATCAGATATACCTCAGAAAACTATTTCATAAAGGCATAAGGCTGTCTGTAATGAAAATTAAGAAGCCAATTTTGAAAAAACTGCCAACTTTTTTTTTTCAAAAAATGTTTAATGTCCTGTTATGCTTTTTTTTTTTTACCTGCAAGGATATAGCTGAGTTATTTGAATAGCCGGGTTATCGAGCGCCGAGTTTTCGGGACTCTTCTGTAATATACTGTTTTCTTGACTTAAACTGTTTGATAGACATAATTATTACAAATATTTGTATAGTATATTGTTACAAATTTTGTGTAAATAGTGTAAATAATTGTATTTGGATGTGTAAAGCATTTATATTACTGTATGTTATATTTATTTTGTTTTAAAATAGCAAACGCCGTCCCTTACGCTATAATGGCGATTCAGTGAGAACTTGGGGAAATCTTGGCGATGTAGCCAAGTGGATTGCTCTACTAATTCATGCTTTATGACGCATGCGGATTTTTCTGGAAATTTCCGCCGGGTTTATAAATAGAGCGATGCTAGCCGCAACCAGTCTTGATTCAACCAGCGATTAGTGAGCATTGTTTTGATTACTACTCGGCTGTGCTTGTGAATAATCTTTTACATGCATGTATTTTAAACTCTGATACTTGTGTTTGGTTGCTGTTGAAGGTGTGAAGACCTTCTGAGATTTACTCTGTGAATATTGCTGCGGAATCCTGTATTTAAAGAGAATTGGATTTCCGATAATAATTCGCATCACTCTTAAAGAACTGTTATTTTTCTTTGTGACTGTTTTGCATAAAATCCTCGATCCCGGATCTACGTATCAATATATTACGTGTATCAGTATAGGATTCGCTTGGCGTTAAAAGACTATATAGGTGGTGCTGCCATCGGAATCGAGAGAAGAGAGCTGTACAGCATAGAGGAGAGGCGAATAGTGGCTACTCTCTCCAGTATAGAAACAAAATGGTTTTAACTAAATTTAATGTATAGTAGTTAGTTTTTTTTATAAGTTGTGCTTTTGTGTGTGTGGCTGTATATGGAACAATAAAGAATAAGCCACTAAAGATTGACTTTATATTTGTGCCAGGTAACTAATCGAATCTCAGTTAAAACAAGAACCTACAACGACGGGAATATTACAATCAGTTTTACTCATTTATTTATTTTACTGTTTAATTTTACGCCACGTTTAATAAATGTTTGGAAATTCTGCAGTGTTTGTTTTCTATGCATGTTTCTGAATTTGATTTCAAAAAAATTTTAATATTTTTGTACGTACTTTATATTTGATCTCTTATAAAATATGAAATTTGTGCCTCTAAAAATCTTGAAATGACTTTCTTTTAAATATGAAATATAAATATTGGACATGTACAACATTTATCCTTTTGCTTGTAGGTTCTTGATTTTAGAAATATTAATTGTGAATGATTGGCATACATATAATGTTACTAGTACTACGATTCATGCTCATTTGTAACAAAATTAAGTTATTATTTGTTATGTTTTTTTAAGATAATGGCATACTTAAGAAGTAACATAAAAAAAAATAAGTCAATTCCTACTTAGGTCAACAAAGAAAAATTTTATTTAAGTTACTTTTTATTAAATAGTTACGGTTAATAGAAATATGTATATATATATGACAGAATCACAATATTAAGTGACAACATAGAAAGTTTCAGCATTAATTGAAAATTCGTATTTTTAAGTTAGGCAGAAAATTTGTAAATTTTCTTTTCCCCCCTATTTACATATTTAAAAACCAAACTCAATTATATTAAAACCAAACTTTTGTGTTGTTTTTTAAAATTATTTTATAGTTAATTTTGTACGTGAACTATTTCAGACAGGCATAAATGATCTGTGTAAGTGTATGAAAAAATGAACTAATAAAACAGAACTGCAACTATAGATTGAACACAAACATTTTATTCTCAAATAATGTACATGCCACTTTAAAGTATGAAACTTCTTTCGTCAATCGTTTATTATTTTTTAAAGGCAAAAAGGCGAAACATAAATACTCAAACAAAATTAGTTCTTATTTTTCTATTGTGTTATTCAGGAACACTTTTTTAACAAATCTTCTTGAATTTTTTGCTTCAGTATTGCAAAAGAATTCTATAACTGTCGAGACAAAAATAAATCTCTAAACTCAAAAGTTTGTTTCTCCGTACAATTCATATTAGCCGTATTCAATATCTTTATGCAAGTAATTCAAACTATTTTTAGGGAATCTAGTTACAAAAAATATATATTAAATTAATAAACTTGAAACGCAACAATCCTTATCGACTATTGGTACTTACGTATTATACCATTGACCAATTTCACCAAATAAGAAAATATCAGCAAAATATACGCGGGAACGGTTTTCCACTATTGGCTACAGATCCCGTCATTTGGCGACGTCTTTTGATTTGATGAAATTAGTTGATAATATAACAAGTAAGTATATCAAGATTTTCTCATCTTCATAATTCAGTATCTTAGAAAGATCTATATAGCTACATAGAATTTTAAAATACTGAATTCGAAGAATACTTTTTAAAGATCTGTTAATAGCAATTTTCTCTCTACATACAAGCAGTGGAAATAAATAAATCATAAAAACACATCTTATTTCTCAATAAATCAATTTTTTTTACGAAGAATGATGTTAATGTAGAGAAACATCACGCACAAAAACAAAACTGTCAAATTAACAACTTTTTTTAGAGCACAGAATTGGGAACAATAAGTAAAACAACACTCTTCTACGTTGAACTATACAACAAGCTACGAAAATTAAAGGAGGGGATTTTTAAAATCCGTTCGGGTTAAACAGCATATATATAGGGGCTGAAGCAAATCCATCCCAGGCAATACATTCTTCCCATATATATCCATTGCCTTTACAAAAAATCCATTATAAGTCCATTGTTCTTTTTAATCATGCAGTAGACATTTATAGGAAGCATGTGGAATACAGGTGTATAATCCCGTCAACCATTATCGCCAAACCAGAAAAATGTCACCAAACACAGCAATATTCGGTTAATATTGTATTTTAATTGGCTTATTCCCAGATGCTCATTTTTCAATTTTTCTTATTTACGCTTTAATTTTCCACGGAAAATTATTCCGACAGATCTTCAATTTATTTTAATGTTCTTTTTTTCCTGCATTTATATATATATATATATATTTAAAAAGCTTTTAAAAAAGCTGTTTTCTGATTTCTTTTCAACCAAATGACTGAGATCCTAGCTGCATTCCCATTGGTCGGCATTACCCCGCCTACCCAAAGATCGAAATTCTGCCTTCATTTTCGGTGCTTTGCGCCGTCTTTGAAGCTATTTTTCTCATATTTAATGCATTTTATTTTATTAAAAATTTTTTTTCTCTAAATCTCCAGTATTTGTATTACATCTTTGAAGCATTTAATTTTAACAAAGGGCAAAAGTCAATCAATTAAAGTCACTCAAATACCTACTGATATAAGGTTGTGCTCGAAATAGCTGGGTACTCAATTCATCCAACCAACGATAGTTTGATTGGCTTTAGTAAGACGGGAACTGCGGTAACTTCCATGGTCGAAGGGATTTTACACATGTACTGCGTTCGGTGGTATAGGATACATCTCATATACACATGAAAAAGTCTGTAACTTCACAGCCCAAAGCATTAGTAAAACAGCTTGGCGGTTTATTTGAGCATTGTCCAGTTATACATCCGAATTGACTGAATATGACTTGTATTCGAAGTAGCTCACTTGAGCTTGCTGGTGTTTAACCAAGGACGGAATATGGGAAGAGTTGACGGGTAACTAGTTCCTTTACGTCTCTGTAGGGTTCCGTCGCTGTTTCGGATTGGATAAGTGGCTATCATGATTGGCAGTTGTAGTTTCAACATTTTGTCCACTCCTTTGGGCTCCAGTATGAACTGAAAAAACAAAAAAGAACCTTATTTGTATGTGAATTCATGTAGATAAAGAATACAAATTAATTCGACCCTAAGACCCCACTTCTTTTGACGTTTTGGGGGAAGACAAACTTTCGGTTGGTTAATGTAAGGATTACTTTAGGTGGTATAAGGACCTTAGTCGACACAGATCATCAGATGAAAAAATATTCCAATATTACCGTATTTACTCGAATCAAAGCCGCACCCAAATTCTCAACAAGTCTTTGTGGAAAATGAAAAATTGTGCAAAATAGGTTAGAACCTGTAATTGCTCTAATTGCCCCATCCAACGTATTTTTTTAATTTCGATTCTAAGCCGTACCCGATTTTCAGTAGCTTTAATATTAAAAAAAAGTGCGGCTTAGATTCTATTAAATACGCTAATGTGGTTAAAAATATATTTCTGTATATATACATCATACTGTGTTCTCGAAATTCAGAAACTTTGACCTGCATACAGTGAAACCTGTTACATAAAGTATACCTTTTCGGATCAAAATATGGCGTTAAAACTACCATTTGACATCCAAGTGGAACCAGGACTCGAACTTGCGACATACCAATCACGAGTTCTTGACCACAACCACTAGGTGTGACACCAGGGCCGTAGCTACCGCCGTATCGATGATACGGGTCCCCTAAACTTTGAGGACCCAAAAACATTTAAGCAAAGTGTTAAGGGGTTCTTAGAAAGGGCCCACCAAGAAACATGGATACAGGACCCACTCAAGACTAGTTACGCCAGTGTATGACACATCAAAAGATTGACAAAAACTGCTCAGATTTTATATTGATTTAAACTGAAATTAATCAGTGAATTATTAATAGTTAATCAGCAGTTCCTCACGTCAACGTGAGAACATTGAGCTTCGATGTATTTAACTTGCATCTACATCACAAGGCGTACAAAATATTTCAAATATACTATTACATTCACATGTATATGAATTGCTGATTGAATTTAACCCCAAAGATTTAATTTAAAGATTTTGAATTTCATTTAAACATTATGTATTACAAAGAGAGTTTTAATATCATGAATATCCTTCATGAAAAGGGAAAGAGGAATATATTGCGTGCATTTAGAATAATATATATGATAATAGCTCGCATTTATTAATACACATATGCGCTCAATAAAGCATATCTTTCATTTCGAGGAATTGATTCATTTGCGTGCAAGAAGTTAGAAATAGGAACGCAAATAAGTTTGCTAAGACAATCCGCTTAACTATTGATTCTGATTTCGGACATTTGGAAGGTGTATGGACTTTTGTTCAAAAGGAATGGAAGTTTGTTTCGAAAATATGAATAATGGTCACACAGTGAAAGTCGAAGGTACGTTCAGGGACGTTTTTGAGGCACTGGGCCCTTATGCAAAAGGGGGCCTTACTTGTGATTTTTAATAGTAGATACTATAAAACACCCATTATATCAAATACTCATATAAACGATAATTTGAAACAAATAAATGTGCACGACTCACCAGGGCCGGCTCTAGCAATTTTGTCGCCCCGGACAAAAATGAAAAATACGCCCCTCTCGCCGAAGCAAAAAAATTATAATTATAAAAGAAAAATTGTTCACATAGATACACACCTATAAAACTTGAATAATTCTTATGATCAAAAAGGCAGCATAACAGTATATATATATGTATGTAATAATTCCCTCTAGTATCCTTTTTGTTAACTCTTTGTATTAATATTTAAACAAACTTTAATACCTTAGTTTAAAAATAACACTGTAATTTTAATCGTAATCGGCTAGTCCGAAATCCCTGTCCCGCCCATTCTATCCAATCAGATCTACTATTACGTAATAACCACTGCCGGTATAAAAGCAAAAATCTTGTGTAATCGGTCTCTCTGTCTGCTTGCCTTCATCATGTACGAATGTAAATAACTGCAGCTCTTTGTCTTTGAGTCCTTCAACATGCCGCTGCCTATTCAATGTAAAAATGTACCACAATTGTGTTTTAATCTATTGATGTGTGCTTCAAAATAAAGGAGGAAAATTTATTCTGAAGATGTCTTCAATAAATCAGGTATGACAACTAACCAACACCGGTCAACGCTACTACAATACTTAACATATATATCTATATATATAAAGGAAAAAACGACTCACTTACTCACTGACTAATCAAGATATCTCCGGAACTATAAAACCTACAGATTAGAAATTTGGTAAGTAGATTCCCTTCATGGAGTAGACATCAGCTAAGAACGGATTTTGGAAATATCGAACCCCAAGGGGCGTTACGGGGGTTTAAGGGGCGTTATAGATAATTATTTCCATTTTAAAATTATTAGACGTACAGTCTTAAAATTTGGTAAGCGGATTCCTTTCATGATGTAGAGATCCGCTACAAAATAGTTTTAGGGAAAATTGATCCCCAAGGGTCACTGAGGGGGATTAAGGGATGTAATAGATAAATATTTCGCTTTCCAACTAATAGATCCGCCTGCTTGAAAATTAGAAGGTATGTTCTGTTCATGGAATAGAGTTCTTATACCAAAGAGTTTTGCGAAAACGGACCCCAAAGGAGTGGGGTTGCGAGGGATTAAGGCATGTTATAGAAAAATTCCTCTTTTTGAATTTAACCCATTTACCTGAAATTAGTTTCTTTAGTTGTAAAGAGTTCCACTAAGAATGGATTTTACGGAAATCAACTCCAGGGGGAAGCGGGGAGAGTTATTGGGGCGTATTGATAGACAAAATTCCCGTTTTCGAACTTCTAAGACTATAATAATAAAACTTGGTTTGCATGCTTCTTTTGTTGAATTGGAATCCGCTAAGAATGATCTCAACGAGGTATTGATGATAAAAATTCCGATTTTGCTTTGTTAGATTTGAAATTTAGAACGCATGCTTATTTTATGGAGCAGAGATCCACTGAAAGTTGCTTTGGTGGAAATCCACTTGATTATTAGGTTAAGTGAGCGCAAAAAGTCTTTCTACTTCTATTTTAGATATAAATAGAAATTAGATTTATAATTTATGTCCTTTTTATATCAAGAGGCGAGAGTTACAGCTATAAATATATTTTTCAATGCAATCGAATTCTTAATGCTAGATATCATTAATTCATATATGTAAACAGTATACATTTATACAACACCGTGAAATACCCAGTGAAGCAGGTGGGTAACGGCTAGTATATATATATACATATAACATTATAGTTCTTAAAAATTATATGCATAATTACCTTTTATTATTTCAGACGCGAAAAATTTACAAGAAATAGCCCATTTCAGAAGTTCAATTTCTTCGAAAAAGAGTCTGCTGATGGTGGGTATCACAAGTGTTTATTTTAACTTATAGTAACTACACTCAAGATTAAAATAAAACATCTCCTGTGGCTCTCTATCTACTATAAACTCTTATAACCCTAGTGCCCTTTTGAATAGCTGACATCGGACATCGTATGGGTGAAAGGAATGTCTATTGTGACCCCACTCCTGCATGGGGAGAAATTTACAAGTGAAAGCTGTGTAAGCATATCAAATTTCAAGAATTAACATATGCTCCCGTCTTGAACCCTTCAAGTTTCAGTATAAAAAAACTGACATTAAACATACAGAATACAAAATGAGGAAATAAGATATGTTAAATGAAATACCGAATTCCCACCTAATAATATTTTTTAAAAAAATATATCAAATTTTTTGTAACATAAAAAAATATTTTCCAAATTCTATCCAAATATCGCCTTTAAAACTTGCCGCCCCACGCAGGAGTCCGGTTTGTGTCCGGCCCAACAGCCACCTCTGGACTCACTCTCTCGTAAATCGACTTGACCAATGGCCGCATTTCAACTAAAGGAGTTGAATAATTGCTTATGGTAAAGAGTGTTTTTTTTCCAGGTATAGAAGTTTAAGTTGGCATTACTTTCCAAGATGGCGACCGATTTAACAGCTGTCAAGTGATTTATTCTCAGTTTGGTTTGGCAATTCTTCAAAACGATCATCAAGCAAGGCGCAGATTCGTCGAATGGGCCCAAAACGAGATTGCCGTTGTTCCCGATTTTCATAAGCGAATTTTGTTTAGCGATGAAGCGCACTTCTTGTTGAATGGCTACGTCAACAAACAAAACTGCCGCATTTGGAGTGAAGCTAATCCACAAGTGTATGTCGAAACACCGTTACATCCAGAAAAACTGACTGTTTGGTGCGCTTTATGGGCTGGTGGAATCCTTCTTCAAAAACGATGAAGGCCACAACGTTACAGTCATTGGTGATCGGTATAGAGCCTTGATTACTAACTTTTTCATTCCTGAATGGAACAATCATGATGTCCAGGAGCTGTGGTTCCAACAAGACGGCGCAACACGTCACACAGCTCGTGCCACAATCGATTCATTGAAAGACACGTTTGGTGACCGCCTAATTTCGCGTTTTGGACCTGTGAATTGGCCTCCAAGATCTTGTGATTTAACACCGCTAGACTATTTTCTGTGGGGCTATGTAAAGTCATTGGTCTATGCGGATAAGCTAAAAACGCTTGACCATTTGGAAGACAACATTCGCCGTGTTATTGCCGATATACGGCCACAAATGTTGGAAAAGCCTTGGCGTAGACATGGACAACAATCATCACATAATACAGTCTTACCACTTTTGACAGTTGTCATGCAGTCTGAGATTCCTTGTTTTTCGGAGAATATATTTGAACAGTAAAATTATCCGGATCATAATCTTATTAAGAATGAGTTGAGAACGAATTGAGGCTCGCCCTCAGCCCATGGGTATATTGCTAATTTTATAATAAAATGAATGAATTTTGGCATGTTTTCACTGAAAGCAAATTGTCGTGGTTGTGAAATAAAAAAAAAATGTTTTTAACGCATGCAATTTCGAATTTCGTGGAGTGATATGCTTTAGAACGCAAACATAAAATGTTTAAAAATAAATAATGAGAAAAATAGTAAATTTATAGTTCTGTTTTATCTATGAATTATGCATGGAGCTATGCCACATGCCTTGCACTTAAAAATATTCTTACATCGTAATAAATATTTAAATGCAAATTTCCTGTTTATATCATAATAAACTCATAAAAACATCGCTTTTTTTGTTTTTGTTTCCAAAAAGAAAAATTGAATGTATAAGATTATGAGTTAAAAAAATTAAAAAATTTTGTTGATTAAATTTTTGTTTATGATATTTTTCTAAGATATTTTGAAAAAAATAATAATGCTAGTTTCTGAAGCTCGCAATAGAGAAAGCAATTAAATTTATTATTATTTTTAAAAACTGATTCACAAATACTTGAAAATAAGTAATAATGTAAGTAAATAAGTGTAACTCAAGTACTGCATCATAGATGGCAGCACATTAATCGAAAACTGTCATATTTTGAAGACTGAAATCTAGAAAGATATGAGCCGCGTTCATTTTGAAAAAGTGGCATAACTCCATTTTTCAATTTTTTCCTGTTACTATGGTCACGGGTACAACTTCATGTTATTTATCAGTAGAGCATTTCAGGTTGCTTATATTTCGCGAGCAAATACTATAATTTCTTGACACATAAGATTTCTGAGTTAGCTTAATAATTGAACCGTGTAGTTTGAAAGTGGCCTAACTCCATTTATACTTAAAAACAGGATATAGTAAGACCCCGCTTAACTCGGGGTATAAGTTCCATCAAAGTAGAGCGTAATATAAAACAGCGTTAAACGAGATTACCTCATCATGTAAATAGTGGAGTTAGGGGAAGATGATAGAAAATTGGTCTGTGTTTCCATGTTTGTAATTTTGTACGTTATGTAGTTAAAAATGTTTTGAATCCCATAAATTATGTTTCGAAGTGTTTTAAAGATATGTAAAATAAATTCAGAATTATTTTTTTTCAATTTAAAGCATTTTAAATTATGTTTAATGGACTTGGGCACCTTCAAATTTTAAAATGAACCTGGTTGTTAATTTTGAGAGTGGCCTAACTCCATTCTTGATAAGAAAACGCATATTATTCACTTAATAATTGCCACTATTTTAATAGGAACTATAAATTTAACACCCTTAGGTACACTTAAGCAGTATGTGACTCATTATTAAATTCATTGAAACGCAAACACTTAAATATCTCGATTTGAAGATAAATGGAAGGTCACTTCCAAAATAAACAGCCATATCATGATAGTAGGGGGAAAAAAGCGACGGTTAAATGAAATAATGCTTCCTATTAATATTTGAAGATCATCCGTAAATTTACACGATTTTTTTTTTAAAAAATCAGAAAAAAAGTTACTCTAATTTTTATTTCGAAAATGTTTAATACTCGAATAACTTTTTTTTTGTTTTAAATTAGAAGCTATTGAAAACAGCAAATTGTCTAAAAAAGAGAAATCGCAGTTTGAAAGAGAGAGGTAATTTTAGTTAGATTATTTTAGGCTTTAAAATAAAATTATTTTTGAAAAACGATGACTATTGAGAAATGAGTACTGAGAAGTGTACATTGCAACTTTTCACAAGTCTAGCTCTTTCTTCCCGTACCGTCTGGACCAAGCTTTTTACCGTCTTCCGTTTCATCCTGTAATGAAATTTCGACAGAAGGTTTTTAAAAAAAATATACTAAAGGAGCTGTTAAATGTACCTCATGCTTTTTCTATTTAGTATGAGTCACCTCATCGCAGTAAATGTTGCGAAGTACTAAAATACCTGTTTTTCTTTAGTAAAAATTATTTCGACTTTTACCATCAATAAAAAGGTAAAATATGCACCAAGTAGTTAGTGGATGCGTGTACATGTAGGAATTGAAGGCAATGAAGCAGCTGATGAACTGGCAAAAGAAACATGAGACAACTCTAACTGCCATGTTACGCTCGACGACGCAAACGCCATTGCCCGATAGCGACTTAAGGTATCTATCTGACTACCCTAAAATCATGATTTTTTTAAAAAATGGACAAATTTTTTTATATTTTTATTTTATAGGCCATCTTATTAGCTTCATAAAAATACCAAGGGTTTTTTTTCCATTCACCAGAATAAGAACTACTGGTGTTTTAGTAAAAGCAGATGCCACAACTTTACATAAGATGTCAAATTTTAGAATGCGTTTTACCCGAAATGTGTTTTTTTTCTCGAAAAACTCAAACGGGGACAGCAATTGCTCAAAAAGTTTTTAAAATAATTTGCCGAAATTTTTTGTGTATATTCTGTATAACAGGAAGTGTTTTTAACCTTCAGATTTATCAATCACTGTTTTATTACAAAAATTACAGCTTTGTATGTGAATATAATCACTGTTTTTTTAAGCAATTTCATATAACAACTAAGATAAAGTGCTCTAGTTTTTGTAAAAATTAAAATATCTCTTATCCTGAAGGTCACTTCAAAAAGGAATAGCAAAGTAATGCATCAAAATTGAAAAATTGAGAACTTGTTCATTTACTATTTGTCCATAGCGGGCCACGATTATATAATATTTTGTCAATTTTTACTCATTTTTTCCCATTTTAGTAGTAATAATTTTTTTTCCAATTCTTAATTTTAGTCTTTTTTTCTTAAAATGTTCTAAATAAATCTAAAAACCACAAAAAAGGTCCATATATCCCTTACTTTAAAAAAAAGTTGTCGCAAATAGTCGGGTACCTTAAAGAGAACACCATTAAGATGAATCCAAAAATATGCGAGATTGATTCTAACAGAGAATTCACAAAAACAATTACACGATTGAGAACAGGTCACTTCCGTGGTATGAAAATAAATGTAGACAATACAAAGACATACACGACCGTTTTTAACCTCCCCGGCGCCTTAGGCACTTCGAATTGTTGCGCCCCTCCCCACTATTTTCAGATCACCCACTTCAGTTCTAGCTTTCACAGTTTTGGTTAGGAAAGGATTTTCCCTTAATTCAATTACTCTTTTCCCTTTCTTTGTTTTTGCTGTTTGGAAAGTCCTTCCATTATCCACCACCTACCGACCCGCCGTGTCCTGGACTGGCAACTCAAAGGAAAGAATAGACATGGTTTGACCACCCTTGTTAATTTCTTACCTTACAACATCACGTATCATCCACTCACCCTTTTGTAAATTAGTACAGCAAATTAATGAAATCGTTTGCAATCACAGTAAAGAGTATACATAATTACATGAACCGTTTTCAATTTGTTAATTATTATGTTTTTCATTGATTATCGCTTTACTATCTTTTACACTTTTAGACATAGCTCTTCGTTGTTGAGTCACTGTCATTGTACTGGTACAACAAAGGCTTTCTTGGAGCTTTAATAATTGCAAAATCATTAATAGCAACGTTGTAATCAATTTCCCTGGTAATATCATTTTGAATGCTGTTAAACTTTTCATTTTTCAAGGAAGATCTCATTTCAGCCTTTATTCTCTTAAGTGCACCATGTAGCTAAATAGTACGACGTTAATATTCACTCACTCACTCTTAAGAGCGGAAATGCTTCTTTCTGGAATTGCTAAGCGATTGTACATTCACTGTAATTTTAATTTTCTCTCGTTTTTCGCCATTCAATTTTGTACGCCCCCAATTATTTTACACCCTATGCACGTGCCTGTGTGTCTAAGCGGAAAAGCGGCCCTGCGGACATATGAAAAATGTAGAAATTGTCCTGACGAAGAACTCTCTCCAAGCCATATTTTCAATTGTCCAGCAATTCTAGCATCTCTCTAGAACATCGGAGAATACCCATTTGATGGTTACACAGAGCATATAGCGAAGTCATCATTAGTAGTCATGGATCCATTTGACTTCCTGGGCACTATTGGACCAACCCAAAGGGTAAAATACCTAAATTTCATTCCTCTTGTGATAGTACTTAAAATAAAATTGATTTTTAATTTTATTTTTCAGTTCAACAAATGACTAGAGATAATCTTTCACGCATTGGTAGGTTTGGAAGTATGGACCCCCCCTCTCTCGATGTACTTTAATCTGCAATTTTTTGTGAATAATTTTAAATCAGGAAGGGGGAAGAGATATTTTTGCGTATTTATATGGAATACTCCTAAATTTCAAAACCCCATTATGATAGACATGTTTATGAGTTACGAAACCACGAATCAAAATTGAAATGCTTTGCTGTCTTAATAAAATATTCTACTAATTTGTGGTTCAGGGTCTTCGACACTAGGTGATGAACGCTTCGATATTGACCCCCGTCATCCCTACAAAAATCTCATCCCTATCAATACTGGAAAAAAAAAAAAAGAACGGTTAATAAACTCCAATCTATTAAAGATGATCGATTGCAGCTGAGGTATAAAAATGCATAGAAAGAACTTTAAAAAGAAATCCACGTATTTTGAATATCATTCGGGAAGAAAGTAATTACAGACTTACATAGACGTCGTACTGTATTTTAATGAGGTGACATCCTCGCAAGTTGGTGGGGGGCAGGGGAGGAATGTAGAGCAGCTCGTTCTTCCAGTGGTCCGTCGTGCCCGGATCTATCCGGCCTTTTTGAAGAGAGGCCAGCTCCCTCGTTTCGGACTGTACGATTTTGCTTTTGGCAGTGTATTGGATAGTCTAGAAGAACAGTTAGAAATGTAAGTCAACAACTGATCAAAAGATTATGTAAAATACATATCAGCAATTGATATAAACTAAAAAACTATTCTGTGAAGTAAAATACTTATAAAAAGAATTAAAAATCCAATATACATAAAATGTTGATTCCAAGTATTAAAAAATAGTTAAACATGGATAGTTTATATCCATTTTAACTATATTATTTGTGTTATATAAAATATGAATATCCCTAGCTAAAAATAGCAAATTTTAATTTTAAAAGCATATTCATATAAAACTGTATGATTTCAATTATCTGAAATCTAGTTTTTAAAAAAAATTAATTATGATATTTAATAATTTTGATTATGTTAAAGTGTGAGAATGTAATATGCTGAATTTATGACGGTCACATGATAAATGCAATCACGTGTTCTCCATTGAATTCAAAACTGACATTAGAATTGTATTTGTTGTGCGACTTATGAAATTCAGATAAAAAATTCAAAATTTGATAGCTGGGTAAAGATATTCAAGTATTCAGATTCATTAAAAAGTTTTCAGAATTAGATAAGAATCTTATATCAAAATGTATTTTTAAATCAAGTGCGTTTAGCTTACCTATGCGCGTTATTATGGGGACAAAAAAATATGCACTATTTTTAAAAAAAGTTTATCTAAAAAGTAAAAATTGGCAACAGAGAAAGGCATGAACTGATTAACTGGATATAAGTAATTGCATTTATCTTGTGATTATAATGTGACATGAATTTGGGATCTGATTGGCTGGAAACATACCATTGGAATTATCATGTGACCATAACGTTACATGAATTTATTCCACTGAAATGTGATTTCAAGATAATATTGAAATATATATATATATATATATAGATTCTATTATTAATTCTCTAAGCATTCTCTAATAAGAGTGCACTTATTTAGAAAATAAATAATAACTTTTTGTTGGTAAAAAAAACAAACAACCTAGGAAACATTTTTTACTTGGTGAGATACACATGTTTCAAAAGCGCTCTTATAAAACACAAAATAATTTTTTATAGAAATATATAATTTTTTTATTCTTCAAAATCGTTTCCTCTTTCAAGAGTTTATTGTTTGCACGTCCCTTCAATTTTCTTCACGTCTTTTAAAAAACAGTTTTTCGAAAACTTTTTGACTGTTTGCAGAAAATGTCAGTTAAATTTTATCAGGTATGTCAATTAGGGGAACACGGAATTCAATAGCATAAAATCTCTCAATTTTGTTGTATCACTGAAATTTGCTTTGAAGTTATATAAATATATTTTTAACTAAAACACAAAATCACTTTGACTGATATTTATTTTTCACTGAATTATTAAAAAACTTATTCACTTTATCACACAGTTGGAAATTCCAATTAATTATTATGTTCTCAAAATATCGTTTGGTAGATTTATTTTATTTTTTATTTCATTAAATCGTTATCAGAGTTATATTTGTCCGATTAAAATCGTTTGCTGTTTTATAATTTCTTCCATAATTGCAATTTTTAATAGGAAAAATTCTAATGGAACTCAGTTATCAATTATATTTGTCCGTTTGCTTTTTTATAATAACCGCATTCGTAGCTATATTTTTAAAAGAAATTCCACCCAAATGGAACTGAGTTATTAATTATATTTATATGAATAAGATTGTTTACTATTTTATAATAACTGGTTAACTGACTGTACTTTATAAAAACAGTGGTATAATAACAGGAATTATAACTGATGAATGAAATTATTGACTATTTTTAGATTTGTCTTCCTTTCTTCGTAACAAATAACCGATCTCAAGATATCTGAAAATGGTAGCAGAAGGGAAGTAGATTATTGTTCCCTTAGAATTAAGGTTTCTGATTTCCGGTCTTTTTCCCTTCCCGGGAACGTAAGTCATTCGCGGGAATTCATGAAAAGTTTTAAAAATCTAAGAACAAGTTACTTTTAATTGGTATCAATAATAATGATATTAAATAAGAATACACATACATTCCAAAATTAATACTCATTTCTATATAGAGCTAAAAATACACACAAATCAAATACGTTAATTATTCCTTTTTAAAGAATGATTTAAGGAAACATAAGCAAGCTAGGCTTTTATCACTCACAGTAATTCTTAGCTTTCTTATGAATGCAGAAAATGTTCTGTCAGCTACAGCTGATGTTGGAGGAATTGTTTTCTAACTACACCGAGTTTTATAATATTTGATGATCGATTTTCTGTTGAGTCAATAACTACATTTCTTTCTTCACTATCTTGTCCCAATTAGAACTCTTTCTAATATTTTGTCCAACGTTAAAGATTCTTCTTCTTAAGTTCCCATAATCTCTTTTGAACATGAAGAGTTGGACAGTGATTCGTCTTCCCCTCACTAAAAATCCTTGTCACTATTATTTTAACTTGTCTAACTTAACAGTTTTTTTTCTCGGTAAAATTAAAAGATCAACAGTAACAGCTTCATGCATTCTTTCTAAATTTAGATATTGCATTAATGCAACTAAACCAACATTCCGTCTTAAAATTATTTTTTCGACTAGGGAACATTTCATATTCCTAACAAATTCTGAATTTTATTCATTCAACTTTCCAATAATGAAAATATGTACTCCTTCGTACAAGTCGTATTTTCTCCTCAAAACATTCTTTGGGTTAATTTATATCGGAGGTCGAAATACTTAGTCAAGTCAAAATTAGAAACTTCATTAATTATTTCAGCCACTTGTCTTCCACGGGAATTTCCGGGAGCCAAGTATGATTCCCGGAAATACAAAAAGTATGAAAATCTTACGATTTCCCGGAGACCCGGGAAAGAAACCCTATTTAAACTTGATTTACAACACACATACAGTCGAACCTCTATATAACGAACCTCTATATATCGAACCTCTATATAACGAACCTCTATATTGCGAATTTTTCTATATAGCGAACTTTTTCCTGGAACCTTGAACATTTCACAATTTTCTTCGCATAATAACCTCCCTATAGCGAAGTGCATTTTCTATATAACGAACTTTTACTTTTGTGATTCAATTTTTGTTCTTTTTTTAAAAGTATTTCTGAGAAATATTGCAAGTTATTCTCTCTTTAACACATTTTATGGTAGTCATAAATCTTGAACTGATTTTATTAGATCTTAACTCGCCGAGAGTAATAGAGTTCTGGACGTTTCATGCAAGAAGGGCAACATTTAACCCCCATTACCCAGTTCACTAGAAACATCTTCGATATCCTCTTTTACCCTTAGTGGAGTTGTTTCGTGTCCCCGTTCTCTAATTATAAAATAATGTATGTTTAGTATTAATTGTATGTTTTAATCTATGAAATATCCTTAAAATTCATTAATTTTAGTATAAAATTATTTTCTTAGTATTGAAAACACAGTGAATTCTTTGACATTCTTTTTTCCTTGCAGTTTTTCTTTCGTTCTTTCTTGAGATGGGTTAGATATATAAAATAAATATATATTCATTTTTAAAAAGGTATGAATATTTACTTTTTTTAATACATAGTGTTTATGAATTTGAAATTTGTTTTACGCGGTTTATAAAGTATATTAAAAGAAGAACCTCTATATGACGAATTTTCCATATAACGAACTTTTTTCCGGGATTTTTCCGTTATATAGAGGTTTGACTGTACATCAAAATTTCCCCTTGCGATTTTAAATATAACGTTTTTATTAAATTTCTGTAAAATGGTATGCTATTTTTTCACTTTCCATCAAAAAATAACGGTCTTAAGAATAAAATTCATTTTAGGTAATAAGCCAAATGAATTTCTTTTTATAAATCAATCGCAATCCTAAAAATATTTTAATATAAGAAAAAGTGGCCCTTTAAAGAGTTAAATTATCCTTGAAATTGAACTATTTAGCCTTTGTCAAACTCTCCCAATTACTTGAGTTTAAAACTTATTCCTATGGTTCTCAATTCAATAAGAAATGACGTAACAATACAAAAGTACGAATCAAAATTAACTGATTGTTGTATTGGATGCCATTTTTGATCCGACAATCACATGATAACGTCAAACACGTGTTCTCCATTGAATTCAAATTTAGTAAAGATGTCCAAATGTTATAAAAAATTTTTTTAAAAAAAATCTTATTTAATGCACGCATTTTTAAATTGAATGCGTTATTATTGATCACAAATATGTACTTTTTAAGAGAAAGTTTCTGTAAAGAGTAAACGTTGGCAACAGCGAAGCGCATGAAACTCATGATTGCTTTCATCGTGTGATTATGACGTTACATGAATTTGAGAACTGATTAGCTAGAAACACGTGGCTGTCATTATCATGTGATTATGACGTCACATGAATATAAGCCATTCACAGGTTCAAACGAAACTGAAAATTTCATTCTCCAAAATGACAAAACATTCCTCTAAATATTTTTCATCTTTATTCTTTCCAGATGCAACTTTGTTTTGTCTGAGAATGTATTTGAAAATCAGCCGTTTTTTTTTTTAGAAATATTTCATGAAATCCATTCAGAAAGAAGAGAAAAAAATCAAGCAACCATTTTTTGTCTTTCTTATTTTTAGAACATAACGAAACAATTCGCCAAAACAAATGCGACAAAATACTTGTCTCAAAAATTTTATCCTTATTATGAAAAGTATCAGTCGAGAAATAGACAAATTCTACATTCTATTTTACACAGAAACTCTTTTTTCCCCCTTCATGAAATCAGTTATGCGTTGGAAAATAAAGCGGAAAAAGTCGTTTTATGTCGAGAATGAAATGATTCTGGAATTTAATATAAAGGTTTCGTTCACACACAAAAATTTGAAAATTTTTTGGGTGCAGATGCTTTTTTTTCTGTTTTTCAGCTCATAACTCAAATAACAGCGAGGAAAATATGTGCAATTATTTGAAGCATGAAATATAAGTATTTTTATTACTTTTTTAATTTGTGAACCTTGAAAATAGGACTGAGAAAAGAAAGATTAAGTAAAGCGGCATATACACACATTAAGAAAAAGTTTATATATATAAGCCCAATAAAAAAAATTTAAATTATCGAAGAACATTTTTTTACAAAAATGTTATTCGCAGAAATATGTACTGTATATGTAATGTAGATGGGAAGATTATTTTTTGCAAAAAGTATATTCCGTAAGTATTTGCAAGTTATGAGAAAATAAAAAAAAAAGATTTCTGATGAAATTTATTCACGTATTTAGCATATTTTACAATTATTTTCAAAGTATGTGAAAAATTTTTAAAAAAAGGAACAGTTTTGATGATATGTATTCGTGTATAAGGTATACTCCATATTTTTTAAAAGTATGAGAAAAATAAAAAGATATTAGAACGTTTTTACTTATTAAAAGTGCTTTCTAATGACGAATATAAAGAGCTAATTTCTATTAAAATTATTTTAGAACAATGGTACCCAAACTTACTGTGCTTAGATGCCCTTTTTATACTGAAAACTAGGGCATGAATCCTCTAGTGAAATAATTCTATTTCAATGCATAATAGAAAAATTATAAATTTGACTTTGATGTATTGAAGGGCAAATGTTGACGTAAAACTAAAGTATAAATAAAACATTGAGATATCTGTAGTATTTATTCAGATTATAACTTTTGCATTAAGGTATAGGGATTTCCCCCAATGAAATAGATCAGAGGAGGGGAACCCGCGGCCTTCATAAAAGCTAGTACTTGTATTAATTAATACTTAATAATATAGATCACAACAATTTTCAAATCAATGGAATTAAATAAAATACGACATGAGTGTATGTATGCTTCAATGACTACTTGTGAGAATGGCCAATTGTACATTTAAAATGTTAGAACGCCACCTAGAGTAGAGATCGCATAACACTACCAGGCATATGTTATAAGATCTCTACTCTCAGAAACTATTTTCTTACTATTATAGTAGTGACTGATTCCATGTACGTTAAAGTGTATTTTTTGCATGAATGGCATTTAAATATTAATTTGAATATTAATTAAAGTGTTTTATTATAAGTTTCTGTTGATTGTGAGATACAACAATTATGTACTAAAAAAGACGCTGGTGGCTTATCTTATGTAAATCTGGTAATGTGCTGTTGACAGACTCGTCTCGTGTTGCTAGCGGCCATTGTAAAAATCTATTATTGTTTTGTTTATTCTGCGGTTTCACTAGTACTTTTGTTCTGTTGTCTCTTAAGCCAGTGTAAGCTTTCATAGAGAAATTATTTAATATTTGTTCATTATGTGAATAGAAAACATTCTAAAGAGAAAACTTTTTCAGTCAAATAATAAATAAATAAAAAATAATTTTTTTTGTAGTATTTCTTTTTTTTATGCACCAAATTGTTCAAATTGTTTGAAAACTATAATAATTTCATAAAAGTCGCATTTATAGATATGTCAGTCTATGCGGCCTCCTTTATTACTACCTAATTTACACGTGGCCTCTGATTGTAAAAAGATTCCCCACCCAGGGCTGATCCTACGGTGTCGGCCGCCCACGTGCAATGACCTAATGTGCCGCCCATCAAGAAGATTTTTCACATTTTGACTAATACTTAACGTTGACGCTATAAATCCATTTACCTGTATTAAAGTAAAAAGTAAAACATTAATAAAATGTAAACACAATTCTAAGTGCACCCCCCCTTTTTTTGACCAACTAATATTGCACAATAGCGGCAAAATACTTAATTAAACAATAAACACAAACAGACATACTAACTTTAAAATAAAAATAGGCATTTTATAATTAGAAATACAAAATAACTGTACTTACTCAGAAAATATAATACAATAAAAAAAAAGTACCAAAAAATAAATCTCCTGAAACGAAAACTATATAAATCAGATCTTCTACAAAAAGATTACCTAATAGTTAACTATGAAATAACTTTCTGGCTTTCTGAGAAGCAAGTTTGTCAATAGTTTCGGTGAAATCCATTTTTCTGAGATTTAGGATTCCATAGAGATGATGGCTAAACTGAAAGCTTTTATTGTGTCTTCGACAGATATCTTAAAGTTGTCCTAAGATCTTTGGGAAACTAAATATTTTTTACGATTATCTAAGCCAGTGATTCCTAAAGTAGTCTATACAGACCCCCAGGGGTCTATGAAGACCTGCAAGGGGTCTACGCCAGCGAAAAAATAATTTGGGGGTCCATGAGGTGCAAATGGGGGTCTATAATAATGGTTCTCATTAAACCAGATCGTGACTTTAATCTTTAAAAAAAATTGATCTGGTGGAAACCAGATTTTACCAATTTGACTGATTTATTTACTAAATTTAGTGAGGTGAATTTGTGGTTACTAGGTGACAGTTTAAGTTTTATTAAGACAAAAACCATATATATATATATATATATATATATATATATATATATATATATATATATATATATATATATATATATATAAACGATTATATTCTCCCCACATTTTATTTTCCTTTAGAAGGATTTTCTTTAGTTCATTATGGCCCTGAAACCTGCGAGACATCGCGTGATTTTTAATTCTTTTTATTTACCCTCCTAATGGGAAATATAACCTTAACTGCAACTTTAATTCTAAAGCAGGGAAATGAAGGAATATTGCATCAGCCACCGGATCAGATCACTCAACATGCTATAACTAAGAGATCATGCGGGAAAAAAAAGTCCTTGAAACGTCTTTGATAGAAGTTTATAAGCTAATATTTTTTGGCATAAGAAAAGAATTGTACTTTTACAAACCCTAGTTTGCACTTTTATATTTATCATAATATTTTTTAAATTGGAAGTGGCAAGCAAAACTAATTTTTGTCAGGTAGTGGCACTCTTCCCGAAAAGTTTGACCACCCCTGATTTAGTGGAATTATTGCCTGCGCAAAATCGTCACGGTTCGACGGTGTGAAGTTAGAGAAATGTTTGCTTTGACTTCAAATTCCTGACTTCTCAACTGTTTCGAACAAAAGACAGCCACAAGAGACAAACATTTTCACAGATTGATTTAAATTAGAAGTAAATGCACTCGTATCGTTTACGTAAGGTGATCGTGGGAAAAAAGCGTTGATGTATGCGAATGTTTAGAAACCAGTGCTTCAAAAATGTGACCTCAGAGGTTTTTTTTATAAGATCTACAGTGTGTTCAACTTCACGGATTATTTACTTCTATAAAAAAGGGGCAAAAATGCTTTCGATTCCTCTGTTTCTCAAAATATTGGTGGATGACCTACCATACCTCATTTTCCCCCCAGTGACACCAATACGACCTCTACTTCAATTTTCAAACTGTTCCACGGAGACTTGGTGTTCAACCAAGCATATCCGGGGACTCCACAAGTTAAAATAAAAATTCAAAAAGAAAAAAATAAACATGTATGCAAAATAGTTTAATGTCCCCTATGGGGTTTATATAATCACTATACCTAAAATCGTGTTTTCCAAAGAGGGTCTTACGGGGAAATTTAAAACATAAATTCGGTGCCGGACAGCCTCTTTTTTCAGTAATTTCCTGCAGTTTTTATTGTAATATAATCAAAAATATTAAAACATTTTTTTCTTTATATGTACTATCTAGATTATAAGTATTCTGTTGCTTATGATCCAAAATGTCCCACAAAATTATTTTATACTCTCTAGTGCAATGTTTTGCACGCCTAACACCTGTAAAATAATATTTCTCAGAGAAAACTAAGCTAGAATGCATAAATCAGAAGGCTTGCCAATAAAGGGGAGGGAGCAATTTATCGACATATCAACTGATTCGACGTTAAAACTTACATTTAAACAGGAACAGCTTCTAAATTTCAAGCTGCGAAGTTTGCAGAATACATAGAAGTTTCATACACAGTTATGAACATTTAAATGCCTTTTTGAGCAATGTATTTATGTTAAACATTTCTCTCGACGTATGTAGCAACATAAATAAAATGCAAAAACAAATTAACGCAGAATATGAAATGCGACTGTAGACAGCTTCAATAGGCGTAGACTTCCCCATTTATGTAAAAAAAAAAAAAACACGCACATACATATCCTTGTTACACTAAATATAATACAAGGGTTGAAATGACACCTATTGCGCAAATTAAGGCTATAAATGCAGCGTTTCTCAAACTGTGGGACGCACCCCCCTAGAGGGGCTTAATAACTTTACGAGAGAGGCGTGTGTATGTCGAAAAATCAAAAACAAAAAAATATATAAAAAAATATGAATTTACTGAAAGTAAACAAACAAAATAGATTCTGACATAATAAAAAAATAAAATACACAATTACACGGATGTAATAAACTTATAAATGTATCAGTACTACACAATGTATTTTATAAATAATTTAACAATGCTAAGTTAAGAACAAGTGTAACAATTACCAGTGATCCAATGAGCCTGTCATATATAAAATTATATACAAAAATATACTCTTATTTTGATAACATACGGTTTATAATTAATCCCTTAAATGCCGATTAAAAGTTACGCGATTCGCTCCTCAATGCCGCCGTTTTATACGCAGGTGCGCGAATATCATGTATTTGGGGGTGGGAAGAAAAAGAATAAAAATAAGCAAATTACCTGAAATTAATAAATCCTTCGCAAACACTGCCAACATCCTTTTATTGCTTTCCAAAGCTTTTCGAATAATTTTATTGATAGCAGTGCACAGAAAAGATCGTATTTTTGAAAGACGTATACACTGGTGTGCAAAAATTAAGGCCGAGACGGTTTTTTCAATATAACTTTGTGCAAAAGCTTTCCAAATCAACACATTTAATACCGTAAGATCCCCAATACGTAAGGACATGTGTAATGTAAGCAACACTTACTAAAAGAGAAATCACAGGGATAAAAAGAAGCTTGATTGAAAAAGTAGCATGGAGCGCAATGCGACTAAAGGCCGAAACATCCCTGTGATGGGTGTCCAGCAAGAAACATCCGGTCTTTAGTAGGGGATAGGATCTCCCCTGACTGCTAGGCAGGTTTCACAGCGTCTGCCCATGCTGAGAATGAGGGTGTCAATAAGTTGTTGAGGCATTGCTGCCCATTCGTCTTGCAGCGCCAATCGAAGCTCCCGAATCGTTACTGGTGGTAAGGTACGAGCTGCCAAGCGTCTGCCTAGAAAATCCCATACATGCTCGATGGAATTGAGATGCCGGCCAATCCATACGTTCAATATCCTCACTCTCTGAGAGCTGTTCGGCAGCTACTGTGCGATGACATGGTGCATTGTCGTCCATGAAAAGGAACTGCAGACCCATAGTGCCTCTAAAAAGACGCACATATGGAAGAAGAATCTCGTTACAATAACGGGTCCCGTTGACTGAACCTGCGTCGAAGATGTGAAGGTCTGTATGACTACCAAGCATGATGCCTCCCCAAACAAGAACACCGCGACCTCCATACCTGTCCCTTTCAATGATGTTCGAGGGAGGATTGCGGCTTCCCCGCTCTCTCCAGATGAGTATGCGATGAGAATCGCTACCCAAACTGAATCTGCTCTCATCTGTAAAGAGTACTCGTCCCCATTCATTGTCTCTCCAATTCCGGAGTTCCCGGCACCACAGAGAACGCCTTCTCCGATGGGCAGGCGTTAAAGGTACACACCGTACAGGGCGTCGTGCAAACAGACCATCACTGTGCAGTCTTCTGGCCACGGTAAAACGCGATATCGGTCGTCCAGTCGCCTGTGTCGTGTGTCTAGCGATTTCTCCCGCTGTCTGCCGCCTGTTTCTTCTGGCCTGTAAGACAATGTACCGGTCATCTGCGGGTGTGGTTCCTCGTGGACGACCACTACTGAACCCCCGTTCCTGTAGTTTGAAATTGTCTCCAAAGTCGTGAAACGATGCTGTGAGCAATTCCGAACTCTGCAGCCACACTTGTCACACTGCGGCCTTCCTCCAATTCCCAATGATTCGACCTCGAGTAAAAGCATCCAGATGTCGTCTAACAGATTGATTATTCGCCATTTCTCGCTGAGGCAGCAACTCGGTGGGATTTTAACTGCTATACGGCGTGCAATCTCTTTGTCAGAAATACTGATCTTACACCGACAACATGCTTTATACTACTCAGACACTTCCCCATTACGTCTACCTGCATATCTGCGCATGTGCTACCGTACATCACCTTACTTAATCTCCTGATTGGTCTTTCTGTCCGCTCTGCCTCTTCGTTCAGCTGATATGCTAATTTTTCGACTTCGTTCTTAATTTTTTCACACCAGTGTATATTGGTCTGGGGGTAGTTAATGCTTTATCTCTGACTGAGCGAGACGTTTATAAATGCCATTGACACTTAAGAGGTTTAAGTCTCATTGTAGCTTTAATGTCTAAGTATAGTATAAATGAATTCAATACATTGTTATTGGATGGTGAGAAGGGAGCTGAAGAAAATTATGATCAAAAATGTTGAAGACTTGAGAAGCACTGGGCTAAGTGGATAATATTACATGAAATTACTTTTCAACTAGGAGATGGGGTATGCACACTAAAGCAAGCAGATCTGTGTACAGTGAAAATCGTTTAACACGAAACTGAGGGTGCTGAAATATTTTTTCGTGTTAAAGGATGTTGCAAAAAAAAGTATTCGCAACAAAATTAGGCTTATTAATTTAGTAAAGTACATTTATTTACATAGATATGTATATATGTATGTAGTTAATGAAAATTAATGGAAAAAAAAGCATTTGCAAGAACTTAGTGAAATTTAATACAAAATTTCAAAGTTTTTGTAAAACAAAACATTTATTGAGTTTTATGGAAAATAATCTGATAGTTCTTTTTTGCATTGTTTTTGCACTATCAAATTAACCAGAAATTGTTCGATGTCGTCCATTTTGTTATTCAATTCACCAATGGAATATGCTTCTAAGTAAATGTTCATACTTTTTTATGACGTTCCTCATTTCGGATAACTTGAGAATAGGAGATGCATTTTCACCGTCGGAATCTGTATCAATGATATTTTTTGAGCTTTGAACACACTCCAAAATGTCTTTGCCTGTCATGATTGGAGCTGTACACACATTATCATCATGTACTGCAATTAATTCTTCCGATGATATAATGGGAAAGTCCAATAATACAGAAAACTAATGCGAAACCATCTCTCTTTTATTTCACACCCCTCTGAACTGTCTGGTGTTTTCCGTATTTTTTTCATTCCCAGAAGGAAAATTTTTTCGTTTTTATACGGAAAAAAATGCATGAAAATACATAGTAGTTTGTTAGGACCATTGCATTATTTCGTGTTAACCGATATTTCGCTTTAGGCGTTTTCGCGTTAAACGTAATGCACTGTAGATCGGGATTAGCTTTTAATATGTTTTCTTTTATTATTGTTAGTGCTATATTGTGAATCTTTTGATTCGCCTATTTAATTACATAGCATCGTGTTACATTTTGGGATTCTTTAAAAAAACGCATAAATCTCACAATTTTTTAATATAGTACTGAATTACCTACAACATAAAATAAGGTTTAGAACATCGGTAAACTTCGCCAACATTAACAATGCTATGTGAACATTAATGTGTTTTTCAAACAGGCTTTGTAATGAAAATTATTTAATCAAAATGAGAGCTGCAAGATTTTTTTCTCTCAAATATCTTTATACCAAATATAATTACAAGAAACTACCTTTTAACGGAAGTATAACATTTTTACTAAAAAGGGAAATGAGCGTTCTAAAACCATACGTAAAACGATCACTTCTTTCCTCCGTTTTGCTTTTTCTAAATGGTAAGGCTATTATTGAATTGAAAACTTTTAATTTACGAAATGCATATTGAATTTAAGCACTCCTATGTCTTAGGTAATATTAGCCATATTAAATATTTTCGTAAAGCATCTTTCGCAAAAATCAGTTTTGAGACGCTTTTGCTAAATATCAATCCACAGTGCGTTGCTAGTGTTGCTGAAAATAATAATAAAAAAATCTTTTCTATTGCGGGATAGTCAGCTCTGTCACGAACTTTGCTATCAAATGAAGAATGTACATAAAAAGTAGACAATTTGTGTGAACCTACATGCTGTGCACTAACATTCTGTTTTTCTTAAACTATGATGTGCTATCGGGAAATCGAGACTTATTTTGATTTTTCTATAACTATATAAAATTCAGCATATTTATTGAACTTATTATAAGTTTTATTTTGAGAAATTGCACAAAATTTTACTTGATTGATAGAATTATATGCGGCCGCCCCTTGTTTTGGTCACCCTCGTGCGGTGCACGCGCTGCACACCTGCTAGGATCGGCCCTGTCCTCACCTCTGAAATAGATGAACCAATGAGATGGTTATCTTTGTAACAAAACTAAGAATAATACTTCTTTCTGTTCAAAACCAAGAAAAATTTGTTTTATTACCTTCACATACCAGGATCATGAACAGAACTGTTGATTAGATGTACGACTCTTTTATAATACCACATTTTTGACAGATTATTGCACATAGCGGCGCTTTTTCTTTCATATTTAATCACACATAAACGGCTGCATCCGGAATTGGTCCAACTAGTACCATGCGAGCTTTGTCATTATTTACACTTTAATGTACCTATCTAAAAAATCTTATTGTAAAATTTTTCACTTTTACTCTAAATTTGTACAACACGAAAACACTTTTCTTATTTATTTTAATTTTCACATCAATGGAATGGGTTACAAATATTTTACTTAATGTAAGGATTGCCCAAATGAAAAGTGAACGCTTGCAATTGTGTCAGAATGATTGCAGCAATAGCAGCGCCGCCGAATATGGAAAAAAAGGGAGGTATAAGGTGTACACTGCATACGATGTGTAATAATGAAACCTGTTTGTGGTAGAAGAAAGACATCAAAAGTAAAGTCGTGCTATTCATGAATGCGTCCATATTGGAGCAATGCGTGGTAGTAAGGTTTCTGATTGCAGAAGGTGAGCTGGATGTGGACATCTATCAGCGAATAGGGCTGTCTATGGCGAAAACTGCTTAGTTTCATGAAGGGTGGCACATGAAAGCAGATATCCATGACAGTGCCGGCCCAAACGTCTTCCATGAAACCCACACAACCTTAAGAAAATTATGTTGAAAAGAGTTGAAACACCCGCCTTACAGTCCTGATTTGTCACCTTGAAATCTTTCACACTTTTTTCCACTTTTGTGAGCATTACGTTTCCATTTGGACTATGAGGTAAGGAAAGCTGTGCAGGGCTTCCTCAAAAATCAACCATGATCTTTCTACAGCGAAGGCATACACCTACTATAGAAGCGATGAGTTCTGTTTTACAACGCCCATGGCAATTTATTTTGATTTCGAATAAAGATATTCTTTTTACTTAACTTTTTTTTCATTTAGGCAACCATAATATTAAACCTTTCACGGACCCTCTAACGTTGTCCAAACACCCCTAAATTTCTTTGACTGTTTACGCTGGCCCCCTCAGCAGTCACAAGGATCCCCCTTCCCAGGAGACCGTAGGAGCCACATTGGGAACCTACGATCTAAAAGCGTAATGAAGATCATTGGAGGCGAACCTAATAATTCAAGTCGTAATTAAGTGGTACCATTTGTTGACATTTATATATTGGTATTCTTTCATTCTCCTAACTCTCACTCAATGTGAAGACTCTCAGACTTATTCATACGCGTGGTTTCATAAGGTGACCACTTTTTTTACAATGAAAAGGAGGGTAAAAAATTCAAGAAAATATTACAACTTAAATATATGAAACGTTCTATGAATTTAAACAAAAATACGCTATAGTTACGCTTACATTCTTTTTAATTATTATCTTAAAAGAGTATTTTTCCATTGAATGAATTTTTTTTGTCAACATATCATTTTCTAATGTATCGGAAAATTCGGGCAAAAAATATCCTTCATACTGAATTTTACGGTAAGCACGGTAGCTAAAATATTAACATTCAATTTTGTGATTTCTCACTAGTCACTTCTCAAAAATCATTAAGAACTGAAAAACTCTTTCAACTGGTGCATTAGTTCCAGGGCAGCACAACGTAAATTCAACAAGAACAATTACATTTTCATATGGAATGTGTTCATTTTTGAAATGGTTTAAGTAATTTCACCCATATTTTACCAATTTCTCAGCATGTTGATTTTCCAATTATTCTAATTTGTTAGAATTTAAATGTACATTCTACTTCAAACAGACAGTTGTCATTGATTTTAATATCAGGCATTTCTTTCGATAAAAACTTAACGCAATGTTCCATATCTGCCCACTTTACATGAGACCAAGTCAAAAAATACCATTGAAAACTGTTATTTCCTGTGATACTTGTTTCAGAGCATTCTTCGACATTTTGGAAACATGTTTGGTTTATCTCTGAATACAGAGATTAACATATCAGTTTTAAAATATTGAAAAGGAAGACACTTTTCGAGGAAGGACAGAACCTATAAAAGGAGGACTGTCCTTGTCCTCCCTAAAGGAAGTTGATTGGTCACCTTAGGTTTCAGAAAATATTTCGACAGTAATTTTTCAAGCGTAGTAAACGATGCTCAGCAAGAAATCCTAATGCGTATGCATTAATCTTTTCCTCCCTGCAGAAGCTAGTAGTTCGGTGAGTGAGAAAGTCATACATCAAATTTTGAGTAAAACTTTACGATTTCCAAGACATATGTATATGTAGGTTTGTAAGCCACGTGTGTATGGAGGGGGAGGGGGGTGAAATACTAACAGACGGTAAAGAAAGATTTACTGATTTTATATTATAACACTCATAAAGAAGACAGATTTGTTAAACAGATCGTCAAATTGTCTCAGGCGTCACCAAAAAAAAAATAATAATAATATTGTCAGGATTGACAAAAAAAGTTTGTCTAAAAAAATTGATAAATTTAGCGTACATTCTATTCTTTATTTTAACCAATTATAGATATACTATGTATAATGACATTATTCATTTTAATAAAATCCCAAAACAAATGTTGAGCATTAACAAACATAATAGAAAAAATAGAATCTCTTTCAGACATCTCTATAATAAAGCACAAAATTAATGAACCCATTATGGTCTATTTATTTTTAGATTAATGATGTGATGCATTCCCATGCGTAGAATTTCAGAAACGAATCCGATTTAAAATCAATTACTTGAGAGAAACGGAATGACAGCGGAAGAGATACAAAGTTACAACGAATGGCATGCATCGTTAAACCTCTATTTCAAAATTCGAAGGCATATTCGAACGATTAAACGATAATTTAAAACCAGTATATTGAATTTAATGTTATTTTTAAAACTATAAGTACTATTTTCTTCTCAAAATACGCATGTATAATTAAGCCTTTTTATGTAATATCAAGAAATTGCGAATTGTTTTTAATTAACATCATGGCGGCCTTTCTTAAAACAAAAGCATTTCCGAGTGCTCGATGCGATCATTTGAGAAAGTTCATGGATAATGAATCATCTCACGGCCTTTATTTCTGACTTGATTTAATCAAAGCTGGAAGATTTCATTATCCCGCTGTAGATGGATCTTTAAGAGATCTCCATTTATGAGGAGGTCATAATGCTTCCTCGCGCTAAGACTATTATTGGAAGCATTAATATGCTAATGAAGATGGCCTTTAATTCAGGTCTGAGGAAAACACCCGACCATTGACCAGCTCAGGTGTCGTCCACGTCACTTGACCATGGTTCAAAATTACGTGGTCCGTCGCCAAAAGCCCTCGTGTAGCTGAACAGTGCGACGTTAATATTCAATCAACCAATGCGAGAGATTTGTATCTTTATTAAATAAGCGTTGGACGAAGGAAAAAAAAAGCACTGCATTTATTCGTGAAAAATTATTAACTTTGATTGCAGAAGCCAAAAGTGCTAAAACAGCACAGAAAAAAAGCACCACGTGACTATTGGTTACTCTAACATTATGATATCCTTGCATTTCAAAGTGTAGGAAAGTTAAAATTGTGACATCAACAGATGCAAAATATATTCTTTTTTCTGTTTAACTAATATTAGCAATATGAGCAATAATAAGCGTTATATCATCTGCTTTTCCTTATTATTTATGAATTAATTATCTGCAATGGGGATAAAATGTATTTTTCGAGAGGTTTTAGCTATTTATGATCAATTATTTTATAAAACAACTTTGAAATTGCTTGTTTTTCACGTTCTCTCTTTCTTAAAAGGTTTATCAACAGTTACTTTATAGAATAACTAGTTATTTCATAATAAATTGGAATAACTAAATAATATACTTTAACGGTAACATAAATACTAGCCAGAGCCCATTCCATTCGAGGGATATTTCATAATGTTGTATGAATATATACGGCTTATATATATATAAATTATTGACATGTAAGTCCTAGCATTAAGCGTTCATTCAGTACCCCCTCTTTAGAGACGAAATACCGCAAGACACGTGCAAGATCACATAACAAATTTCATTGCTGTAGGTCTAGTAGTTCTAAAACGGAAATTTTTTAAATCTAAACATCCCAGTAACTCCCCTCCCCCTTCGAGATCAATATTTGCTGAGCCCATTCTTAGTGGATCTCTACTCCATGCAAGGAACATGCCTGCCTATTTTCAAGTCTGTAGGTTAAATAGTTCTGGAGATATCTCGTGATAAGTGAGTGATTGATTCGCTTTTCTTTATATATAAAGATATATTTTAAGAATTTGAACTTTTTTTTCTTAAAAATCAATAGAAAAAAATCGAAGAAATGTCAGAGTAACTATCACATTATGGTCTTTTACAAAGTATTCTATCGAGATCTATTTATCGAGATAGTTTTTTTATATATGCATTACATTAAATAAGACATGGAAGAGCGTAATGTAAAATTTATCAATTTGTTTGTTATTTTACTGATTTTTATGCTGATTCAAAATCGAAAAATTATTTCTTTCAACTCCACTACAGAACAAATATATGTAATAATTTAATATTTATTTAAAATTCTAGAGTTTTACATATTTTTTCTCTAAGTCATAATTCATCTTCAAAGAGTGCCGTCGCTGCTACCCAATGATCATCGTATGCGTTTTGTTCGGTGGTATTTCTACCAACGTCGCCAAGAAGCTCATTTTCCATCTTACCTCTTTTTACTGTGTAACGGACGCATCGCTAGCAATGGTGAAAATTTTAAACATGTTTTGTGATATTTTCACACATCATCTAACACAGTACACATATTTTTGACCAATAAATATTTCAAATGATCTTAGTTTTGTGTCTCTTCGTTTCTTGTATCTGTCGTACTACCTTTCCCATGATGTTTTTGACCATGTGTTGCTATGCATATCTGAGTCCTACCTGTCCATAAAGTTTGGTCCAATAATCCTGAGACACCGTATCTATATATATAAAGGAGAAAAGCGACTCACTCACTCACTGACTGACTAATCACGATATCTCCGGAACTATTAAACCTACAAACTTGAAATTTGGTAGGTAGGTTCCCTTCATGGTGTAGACGTCAGCTAAGAACGAATTTTGCAAAGTTCGAACCCCAAGGGGCGTTACGAGGGTTTAAGGGGCGTTAAAGATAATTATTTCCATTAATAAACTATTAGATGTACTTCCGTGAAACTTGATACACAGATTTCTTTCATAAAGTAGAGATTCCCTACATAATGATTTTTACAAAAATCGACCTCCAAGGGGCGTTGAGGGCACTTAAGGGGCGTTATACATAATTATTTCCATTTTTAAACTATTAGACGTACAGTCTTGAAATTTGGTAAGCGGATTCCTTTCATAGAGTACAGATCCGCTGCAAAATGGGTTTTGTGAAAATCGACCCCAAGTGGCGTTGTGGACAATTAAGGGGCGTTATAGGCAATTAACACCTTCTTTAAACTATTAGACGTAAATCTTGAAATTGAGTAAGCAGACTCCATTCACTGAGTAGAGATCTTTCAAAAGATGGGCCTTGTAAAAATCGTTTCCTAAGTGGCGTTGCGGGGGCTTAAGAGGCGTTATACATAATTATTTCCATTTCTAAACTATTAGACGTACAGTCTTGAAATTTGATAAGCGGATCCCTTTCATAAAGTACAGATCCCCTACAGAATGGGTTTTGTGAAAATCGACCCCAAGTGGCGTTGTGGAGAATTAAGGGGCGTTATAGGCAATTAACTCCTTTTTAAACTATTAGACGTAAAATATTGAAATTGAGTTAGCAGATTCCATTCACTGAGTAGTGATCTGTCATAAGATGGGTTTTGTGTAAATCGTTTCCTAAGTGGCGTTGCGGGGACTTAAGGGGCGTTATAGATAATTATTTCCATTTTTAAACTATTAGACGTACAGTCTTAAAATTTGGTAAGCTAATTCCTTTCATGATGTAGAGATCCGCTACAAAATAGTTTTGGGGAAAATTGATCCCCAAGGGTCACTGAGGGGATTAAGGGGCGTAATAGATAAATATTTTCGCGTTTCAACTAATAGAACCACCTGCTTGAAAATTAGAAGCTATGTTCCGTTCATGGAATAAAGTTCCTTTTACAAAGATTTTTGCGAAACGGACCCCCAAAGGAGTGGGTTTGTGAGGGATTAAGGCATGTTATAGAAAAATTCCTGTTTTTGAATTTAACTCACTTACTTGAAATTTGTTGAGCACATTTTTTTTCTTTAGTTGAATAGAGTTCAACTAAGAATGGATTTTACGGAAATCAACTCCAGGGGGAAGCGGGGAAAGTTATTGGGGCGTATTGATAGACAAAATTCCCGTTTTTGAACTGCAAAGACTATAATAATAAAATTTGGGTTGCATGTCTCTTTTGTTGAATTGGAATCCGCTAAGAATGCTGTCAACGAGGTATTGATGGTAAAAATTCCGTTTTTGCTCTGTTAGATTTAGACTTGAAATTCAGCACGCATGTTTATTTTATGGAGTAGAGATCCACTGAAAGTTGCTTTGGTGGAAATCCATTTGATTATTAGGTTAAGTTAGCGAAAAAAATATTTCTACTTCGATTTTAGACATAAATAGAAATTAGATATTATAATTTATGTTCTTTTTATATCAAGGGGTGAGAGTGTAACAGCTATAAATATATTTTTCAATACAATGGAATTCTTAATGCTAGATATCAATAATTAATATATATGTAAACAGTATACATATATGCAACATCGTGAAATACCCAGTGAAGCGGGTGGGTAACGGCTAGTATATATATATATACACTGCTGGACAATTGCTAAGGACGGATAACACTATCATCCATAGCAACCACAAAATGAAAGGAAGCAAAATGTGGAAAATTAGAATAAGTGCGGGATATTGGTAAGAAGAAGCATGAGTATGCAAATTTTTTTCCACGTCTGTTCATCACGTGATAGCGTTCATAAGAGCTTTAAAGGTTTTGACGCGTGTGGACAGTTGTTGTTTCAAGTCAAAGTTTTACAGGAAGGATTTAATAGACGAACTTAAAATTTTTGGCATGTCTTCCCGACATCACATAGATGATTTTATGCGTGGCCGAATTATTGGAAAGATCGAAGAAGGGCGAAAAATAACAGATGTTGCCAGGGAGTTCGACATCGCTCACAGCGTTGTTTCACGGCTGTGGAAGTCATTTAAAACTACTGGAATGTGTAGTAGACGGCACAGGGGAGGTCGTGTTAGAAGTACGACGCCTGCAGAAGACAGATATATCGTCCTATCAGCAAAAAGGAACAGGCGAACCACAGCTCAGCAGGTGGCAAATCAGTTTCTTGCTGCCTCAGGAAAGCACATTTCCCGAAAAACTGTTGCCAGACGTTTGAGGGGAGGAGGACTATACGCACGCAGACCTGTTGTGTGTGTCCCATTGACCAGACAGCACCGTACTGCCCGTTTGCAATGGTGTCGTGAGCATCACAATTGGACTGAACAGGACTGGGCATGCGTACTATTCTCAGATGAGAGTAGGTTCAGTCTGTCATCGGATTGTAGATGCCAACTGATCTGGCGCGAGAGTGGTACTGTTTATCGTCCAGAAAATATCCAGGAAAAGGACCTATATCCGACATGCAGTATCATGGTGTGGGCCGGCATCATGATCAATGGCCGCACGCGCCTACATGTGGTTGCGAATGGGACTATGACGGGCCAACGATACATTGATGAAGTTCTCCTTCCTCATATTCGTCTTTTCCCTGGTGCTGTCGGTGATAAATTTGTTTTCATGGACGACAACGCAACATGTCATCGAACACTCGCTGTTCAGGATTGTCTAGACAGCGAGGGTATTCAACGTCTCGTATGGCCAGCGCGTGCTCCAGATCTAAATCCCATTGAAAATGTGTGGGATGCTTTGGGGAGGCAAGTTGCTGGTTGAAACTATCCTCCGACAAACATGAACACCCTCATCCGTGCACTCACAGAGGAATGGGATAAATTGCCTCAACAGCTTCTGGATAATGTTGTGCAAAGTATGGTACGACGTGTGGAATGTTGCATCACACTCCACGGTGGACATATCCCGTACTGATACCTTTCTTTAAGGTGCCTGCTGACTTTTAGATGCATTGTTCCATTTCTCCGTACGCAGATCAAATGAACATTTTTTTTTCTTTCAGATGTTTCACAGCTTTTGTACTTTCCAGAACAATAAATATTCTTTATTCTAATGTCTGAACAGTGTGGCAAATATATTTTTATCCTACTAGGCCTCATGTCTCGCTTAATGTTATGCTACATAACAATTTGTGATCCGTCCTTAGCAATTGTCCAGCAGTGTATATATATATATATATATATATATATATATATATATATATATATATATATATATATATATATATATAATCCAATATAAAAGAATTTTTTCAATATATAATCATATACATATACATACACATATATATAAATTTATACATATATATACATATACACAAATACATAAACAAAAATATAAAAATAAACATATAGTTATATACCTAAGATAACTAAAAGTAGGAAGGAGGCACATAGTATAAAGACAAATTCCTGGTCGGCCTTAGGAACCAGGATTGCAGGTTTAAACAAGTTTTGCGGCGCCAACCTTCACCTGTAATCTGTCATACTATGTACCAAGAGGAAAGGAAAGAGTTATATATGTAGAATTTAAATATTAAAAAATCCTTAAACTAAATAACATAGGAACATAAACATAACCTACTAAATCGGAGTTAAAACGAAGGCCAAGAGTGCAGTAACGTGTTCCCGCCAAATAGGGAGAGCAGAACCGCATAAAGTTAATTGCGATACGATATAAGAAACGATTAAATGCGATACGATATACGATAATAAGAAATATATATATATACTTTTAAAAAATCATAAAAATAAAAATCATATCAAATTAGCGTAAAATATGAAAGAAACTCAAAAATATATATTAATTTTTTTTAAAAAAATAAGCATGTGGCGCCATCTATTTAATAATTGTAGGATAAATTAGATATTGTCTAAATTTAAAAAAACGTTACAAAACATAACAGTAAATAATTACAGTAATACAAATTGTATCATAAAAAACCATTATAAATATAATTACAAAGAAAGTTAGCAGGGTATCCATGTTCAATACAGTGATTAAAATTTTTTTTAAGATTTAAAAAAATATTAGCTTTATCACTAACTAATACATTATTGCGATAAATATAGTTAAAAATAATATTTCTATATATAAATATTTATAAATTAGAATTCCAGTAAGGCACTTTGATGATATTAAAATTAAAGGCATCTCTTTTATCATAAATATTACTATGTAGTTTCAAATCCTTAATATACAGTGATACATCTAGGTAATTTGTTTTGATTGGATTATTATTAATTTTAACTAAGTTTAAGTAGGACGGATAAAAATTAATAATAGGATTTAAATTATCATTTTTACCAAAAATAATTAAATCATCAATATATCTAAAAATGTAGTAGTCATTATTAATAACATAATTATATTCATAAAAATATAATTAATGATTAGCCAAACTATTACTAGCTGGGCCCCCTTGTGGGAGTCCTTTCTCTTGTTTATATAAAGAACCATTAAAAAAAATTGATGTAATTTTCTTTTAAGACAAAATCTATGAGAGTTTTAAAATTGTTAAAATTAATATTAAGGTTATACATACTGTGGTTTTCTAAAATTACTTTAATAATATCATATAAATCAATGGAATTGAAAAGATCTTCAAAGTCATAATTATGAACTGAATAAATATTTCTATTATTAAAAAAAGCTATAATCTCTTTACTATTTTTAATTATAGCTTTATTACATTGCTGATTAATAAAGTTTTGTTTAATATTATGAAGTAATTTGCCTGCAGTAGTAATATATGTTCTAAAACCATTTGTCACAGTTCTAAATTTAACCGGACTTTTATGGAATTTTGGAGTTAAAAAAATATATGGATACTTAATTTTAGGAATACAATAACCTAATTTTTTATAAATAGCAATAATACAATTACTAATTTCATTATGTCACAAATGTAATTTTTTAAAAGAAACATTATTAAGAAAGTGATCATAAAGAATATTATAATAAAAATACTTACATATCACAGCATAGTTACCAGGTACTTTATCAATGTAGACTATGATAAAATTCTTTTGTAATTCATAAATTTTCTGTTTTATATCTTTAAAAGTAGTTTCATATTGAGAATGGTAGCTAAAATTCATAAGGTCTTTTAAAATATTGTACTTATACTCATCAAATGCCTCAATAGGTAGTCCAAATTTAATTGCAGATTTTGTAATAAAATTATCTATATCTTTAATAATTTGTTTTTTAACAGTATTTTTGTTATTAGAAACATTTAATCTAAAATTAGTGCCTTTACTCATTATATCTTTTTAAAATATTATCATTGATTATGTCTAAGTTGCCAGTAACTACATGTTTATGATGACCATCAATAAAATCATTATAGTTTTTTTCAAATACAATCTTCTATATTAATAGAGGGCGAACTATTGTTGTAATTAAAGATAAATCTGCCCATCGTTTTGTTATATTTAAAAGCTTTCTTTTTACAACCACCTTTCTAACCGGAAAAAAGTGACAAATGTCTATTAAATACACTAGAAAAGTTAATTTTGTCAGAAGTTTTATTCATCAATAATAAAGTGCAGTACTCTGTAATAGGTTCATTAATTTTCTCAACATTAATATTGGATTTATTAACTAGATAGTTAAGAATGTCTTTAATAATGTGTACTGCATGACAAACCTTTAAGGAATCATTATTTAAGGATTCATATAAGAATGCAATTTCATGTTTATTAAGACCAAACATGAAGTATTTGATCTTCTTGATATTAAAGTTTTTTTTCAAAATCATCAATAAGAACTCTAATATTGTCATTTAATGAATTTTTATCTCTATTTTTCCTTTTAGATCTATTACTTCTAGATTTTCTTTTAGAAGTATTGTTTAATTTATTGGCATTATAAAAGAATTCTTTATTATATATATATATATATATATATATATAGATCAGGGATGGCGAACCAGTGGCACGCGACACAACATTTTGGTCATGCCACCAATCAAAACGGTTTGCATTTTCGAACAAGTATTACAAACAAACGCGAGTGATAAGTCGCAGAGCGGCGGGGAGCTTCTCTCGTTTGTTATTGTTACGTCGTGGACTACAATTGCTAATGATGCAAAGTTTGTTTACGCATAGCATTGTCGATTTCGTTGACACAGCTGCATTTTAAAGTTTATTTGTGTGTTTATATTTACCATTTTTAACTATTATTTAACTCATGGTTCAACAACAAAAAAAAGTGTGACAGAGGTAAGAGACAGTAAGTGCAACAGAGAAATTCAAACTTGTTTTACGAGAAATATGGCATAATTAGTAAAGGAGACAAAACGGTGTGTGCTTCATGTTCTGGAACGGTGATATGCAGAACATCGTCTGAAAAACCGCATTTTGAAACAAATCACAAATCCTTTTATAAAAATAGAACGGTGATATGCAGAACATCGTCTGAAAAACGGCATTTTGAAACAAATCACAAATCTTTTTGTAAAAACAGTGAACCAGAAAAGAGAATTAATTGCTTAGAAAACATTTGGTAGTTGACACTTCAGCATGCATTCTGATAAAAGTATAACATCTTACAATCCTAATATGAGTTATTTGCCATCTCTAATCTGCAGCAATAGAAGTTGCGCTAATGCTACTTTAACTGGAAATACACGTATAACTAAAACATGTATTGCTACGCCGTTTATCAGCCGTGACTTACGAAGTACAAGATTTTGATCCTGCTTCACGAAAAAGAAAACTAAGAGAAGTTGTCCATGTACTGCGTATGAAACCGTACCATGATCCCGCCGAGCAAATCGAAACCGAGGGATATTCCTCCCAAAGAATCATACAAAGGACCCATCACTCGTTTCCAGAATAAAGACCCTTGAACAAAATGACAGCGGGGCGCTGTCTTCTTTTTTGAGGGAGCAATGCCGCACGCATAAGTCCCGATACCAAGTCCCGATAGCCGAGTTGGCAGAGCGTTGGACTGAACTTCCTCAGGTCTCGGGTTCGAATCCCGGCCCCGGCAGATTTATCAAAGACTGGAATTTTGTTCTCGTTTTTAATGTATTGTTTCTCTAGGTTCTAGATGAATCCAGATCATTCTTTAGAGTGCATACTGGGTATTTCTCGAATATTCCGAAGTGTATAAAAGCAGAGTTCATCGCCAGTTGGGCATGTTCTCAGTCCAGTGTTGTATCGAGCTCCCAGCGTTAGAATAAATCTAATTGTTTGTTTAATTGAACTGTGTGCTTCTTTCGAACTCCGTGACAGTATTACTATACAGTGCAAAACGTATTTTTTGTAGTAAATGTAGAGTTTTGAGTTGTAGGTATTAACTTTTGTTATTGTCTCAATAATCACAAGGGAAAATTAATTGACGGCACATCTATACCACATTAAACATTTATTTTAAAAAAATGGCACGTTGATCCAAAAAGGTTCACCACCCCTGATATAGATTGACACGTGTCTAGTTATTGACCTTGAGTATTTGTAAACATTAACAAAAATAAATTTTTCAAAAATTAAGATGTAAGATTAAAGTTTAAACACACACACACACACACACACATAGATTAAATTAAAATTAGATCCTTACATCTGAAACATGATATCGAGGAAAAATAAGTATTAAATATTATCACCCATCTTTTTTTTAAAAAGTTTTCCATTTGACTCAAAACAATTTTATCAATTTTATAGAAATTATAGAAATAAATTTAAGTAAATAGGTGTATCATATATTTCAGATATTAGAAATATATTGACTCGCATACAAAATACACGTAAGAAAACATAAAGAGAGAATAAGTAATTTATAATCTGGCAAAATGTGAAAAACACATTTTTGTCGCAAATGCAGAAGATGTATTTGTTTATTTAATCAAATTTTTATGAACAATTTTGAAAACGTGTTTGTTTTTGCAGTTTGTGTTTTTAGGTAGTGTTATTGCAGAAAATTGTTTAAAAAAAGTGCATTTCAGAAATTATTAACATGTACTTTAAAAAATGGTTTTGAAAACCAAATAAAAAGAACGATTTCGAATAAAAAAACTAATATCCCAAGTGAAAATAATAACTGGGATTATTAAAAATAAAAATTTATTATTAAATACAAAATTGTTGAAAATGTTATACAGTGTAAACTCCATTTTAGATTTCAGTGTTTTTTCAAACTGCATGAAAACATATGAAAGGTAATTTCTCCCCCCTTCCTCACATTTCGTAAAAGGATTTAAATTATTAAACTAACACTATTTATGTAAAAATTTGTAAAACTTTTGATTTAATTTTTATATAATTGAACGAGAGTATAAATTAGGAATAATTAAGCATTCTTGTAAAGTTAGTTTTTTGTAAGAATATATTCGCATATGTACATAGTATGTTACTTTATTTACCATTTTAATTATTTACTTTAAAAATGCTACTTATTGATTTCTTAATGTGTATTCAAAAATATTAGTCATGTTAACAATTGTATAATTAGCAAAAAAAAATATTGTTTAATTTTATTGGTGTTAGTTGTATATTAGTATGCAACTCAAATTTTATGCAAATCTGCTTCATATAAAAAGATATTTAAAAACAAGTAACATTTATGTTATTTGCATTAAAAATATTTGTCTTTTTTAATATAAACATAAAAATAAAATTTAATATTTTTGAATGTAAATTGCTCGTTTCAGTCTACAAAACAAAATCTCAGTAGATTCAGTCATTCAACTATTAAATTAATTAAAAAACATAATTATAAATCCAAGAAACGTTAACTAAATAGAACACACTATATTTTTTAAAAAAAATATTCAATTTATGATATTCCAAGTATACTACCACTTTGTAAAGAAATTGCACGACCAAATTCTAGGGAAAAAAATAAAAATTTCATTCATGATTACTGTGAAAAATACCCTTAAAATCAATTTTTATCAGATTAAATTCATTTGAAATAACATTCTTTGTACTTATATATATATACAATATTTATCCTTATTAATAAATAGATAATTATAATTTTAACAACGTCAGATGCTTTTCTAACAACTAAAAGAAAAGTTCTAATATACTCTTTTAGTATGCAACAATAAAAAACCCAAACGTTACATTTGTTAAACGACGTGATTTAAACTTGTGCTGACTGATGGATATCTTTTCAGGAGATTTATTTCCTTTTTTAGCTTTTTGTTACATAGTTTTGAATTCCACTTTTCAGTGAAATGATGCCTAAATCACACATCATTCCCATTATTTTTTTCAGACTTTCGGCCAGGAGACAGATGACACATAAAACATATTACAGAACTATAAGTTATCGGGTTGCGCAGACAGCTCAATTCATCTTTCCAGCTGTCCCCATTTGGAGAAACCTTCTGCTGCTATGGAAATGAAAACCATTTTCTATTACAGAGGGGCAAAAAAGCCTTTTTTTTTTACTTTATTGCTTAAAAGAGTTCAGTTCCCAAAAAAAAAAAATAACTGTTAAAGGTTAGAACTATTTTTATGTGTGTGTGTGTGAAGATTAAAGATAAAGGTAAAAATGTTTAAAGGTGGCAAAAATTGTGGAATTTGTTTTATGAAAATGAAAGAAAAAAGAATCAGATGTGACAAGGTAAAGAAGAAGAGAGCGTAAAAAAAGGCCTAACGGTGATAGAAATTTGAAACTGCGGAAACACAGTTGACAGAATTGTGGGAAAAAAAACCCAGTAAATAAGGTTGCATTGTAGAAAACACTAGATTTTCTTTCTCTTTTCTAAAAGTAAAAAAAAAAAAAAAAAAATCATGCAAATATTTTTTTCTGCAATGGGACTACGTATTGGTATTTCTACCTTTGTAGATCTAGTACATTCCCCAGGAGCTGGTATCACTTTTTAGTGAGGCACCATTTAGGCGATACCAATTAACGCAAGTAATTTTGACGTCCAATTTCTTCTCCAGAGGAAGGCACCTGAGCTCTGCCGACGCGAAATTTGACTAAGGCATTTAATTTTGCCAGGAGCATCCAAGCCAAATGGACACTCAAGGGATATCTTTCATGTCGTATAATCATACGACGTGGCCGATGTCGATTTTCTGCATCAGGAAAATCGACTGACTTGGGCCGGGGTGGAACACGCAACCTTGGGTACAGAGGGCCAGCGACAAACCAACTACACCAGCCAGCCGGCAAATCATACAAATATAGTACCATTTGATTAGCGTGAATCTCACCAAACGGACACTTGTGGTGATTACACAAAAATACAAACATATAAAAACTACTTACAGTTATTTGTTACTAATGTTGACGCATTAACTTGAAAATCTTGTAACGAATGACGGGAATGAGTGAGTGAGAGTTTTGTTTCCGTAGCACTATAAAGCACCACTAAGGCTGTTGGTGAATGACCTCGAAATTTTGAGCCTCGTTCAAGTGAGCTGGCACTTCCCTATCCTAATTGCTACACCAATGGGAGGACATTGAGTCTCGACAGATTTAACGTGCATCGACCCCCTCTTCAGTAGCACCAGAACTCTAATCTACGTCACTTCGGCACCGAGTTTGTGAGCATAACCTCTAGGCTATCACAGTCACTAAAAGCCTTATCACGCTCTCATGCTTGGAACAACCGTTTCGGGAAATTCTTGCGAGCAGCTGTGAAGGCGAAATGCTGCCATAAACAAAACGATACACTCTGACGTAAGCCAAGCGCTGACTTATCTTTGAAAAATTACTCGCCGATTTTTCCGCTTCGAAAAACGAACATCCAATATTATTTCATTTATTTCGCTTGCGGTTTTGTTGACTGTCGTAAATAGAAACGGAGCACTATTCTATTTAAAATATTATACGCCATCTCTGATGTGCTTGACGAAGCCGAGGTTGCCATCTTATTTCTGACGTAGGGAAATGAAAAGCCCCATTCACTGGAATTTCGAGCAATTTTTTTAGCTCACTGGGAAAAAAAGTTGTTCGAAGCCGTTGCTATGGCAATTGCTCAGAATGGTTGCTTTCAAGGGAAATTGCTCCAATTACTTATATGTGGGGTAAAGCTTTAAGAGTGACGGGAAATGGTTGTGGTTAGCGATATATTGGCTTCCACCAGTAGCAACATTTTGCAAAATGTCGCCTGTACGTAGCTAATCGAAGAGTATCCATATTATTTAGTTCGAAAAGAAAACCTATTTTTTAAGTACTCTTATTTATGACTATACGGTTATCTTAATTTTTACTCGCAAGGAATTTTAATTGTCTTCCCTTTTGGAGCAAATGCCATAATATACAGTTATAATTTTAAAAAGGAAGAAATCTGTGATACTGTGACAACAGAGGATGCCTGCCCCCCATTTCTCCACTAAAATACTGGATTTGTTTTAATGATAATAAGGTAAAACAAATAATTCAATTCGTTGCTTTTTCTATTCCATATTCTCAAGTATGTTCTGCCCTTTTAAGTTAAGAAAAACATTAAAGACACATTTTTTGTAATTAAAAAAACTCCCTGACTTTTGTTAAAAGTGTAATATTACTTAGCCTAAGATTAAGAGGTAATATATGTTAAATAATAATTTTAATAAAATACAATACTTTTTGAAAACTGCTAAAATTGTTAAATTGTCGATTTTTTGAAATTTCGATTTGAAATTTTTGAAAAACGTTCTGAATTTATTACAAGGGTCTAAAAAAAATAGGTAACACTCAGCTTTTAGTTATTAAAGTGATGACAATAAAGTTAAGAAATATGGTTCATATGAATTATCGTAAGAAACTGAAAGAGAATCTTTTGGAAAATGATCCTGCATGTACATTTGTACGAAGACATATTTCACTATGAGTCCAAGGTTCATATGTTACGAATTGTGACGTTTGAGATAAATAACGGTAGCGTGATATTGATTAATTTAAACATTTAGTTTATTTACGTCACTGCTATTATTTACAGATTATACATTGATGTCATTAAATTTATAAAAGAGATTATTAGAGTTCAAATTATGTGGTTTGTGAGGGAGGAGTTTCTTTGGGGTCCGCTCCCAATGAAAGTTGTCAGACCATCTCCCGTTCTCTCTCTCTGCCCTTTCTGGCTTCGGGGATCAGCGACCTGCGTCTTTAGCTTCCAGTTACATTCGGCTAGTGGATGGGAAAAGGGTCCCTCGTGGTGTCAAAGGCTGCAGGGGTGATCCAAAACAGCACCATGCAATAATTTTAAAGTTGCAGATACAAAATGCACGTGTGGTGATCCACAAAGATGCCAATTCACACAGCTGTGTGGCAGGAAATTTACACTTACGTCACAGAATACATGAAAGGTTAATTTTTATATTCCTTTAGTCGAGGGAATTCATTTTAAATCATATGTGTTTGCAATTACAATTCATTTAAGTGTTTGGTCATTTATTTCTATGTTTAAAATACAGAGTGTCCCAATAAAATGTATACATTCTTTGAATAACTATAAAACTAACAATTATTTTATGATCCACAGAAGTTTTCATGTTGACGAATGTAGGAACCAGCCATTTAACGAAAACGGGTACTTTTCCATTTCGCCAGCGCAAATCTCGCCAAGTAGGCTTTATTGGAGACAACACACAATATATACATAAAATGGTTATAAATGTTAGTTCTCATTGGTTTTTTTTCCTCTATTTTTGATGCATTGTGAAAAAGACGCTACTGATAAGAAAAGATCGCAATTCATTTTAAAAATGTGGTGGTAAAAGCTTACCAGTGAGAATATTCCGTTTGACGTCAGCTATATCATTTTTGGCGACTTTATCGCTTGCGCCAGCTACACGAAAAAGTACCCGAAAATGTTCAAATTGTCGTCCATTTTGGGCTAGGCACAGCTGATAACGGTGATCGATAAAATCCAAATTGTTTGTAACCATTTCAATTGGCATTTAAATATCGCTCACAAAATTCAATTATTTGGACTTGATCATCTTTATTGAAAGAGTAGACTAATCTAGAAATAAAACCTTTCCACTGGGTACGCTTCAAAATGCGATGGACGCTCGATTTTGGGACAGCTTTCTCACGATCTGCTTGTCGAATAGATTTTCTAGTCCGTTTAATGAAACCTTTTAACTGTGGTATTCCGGAATGGTTCTTTTGGACATTCTTAAAAGTTCCTTCTTCCTTAAACTTATCTTGCAGTCGAATAATTCAATCTGGTTGATGCATCTCGTTAAAACTCATTTCTAAGTTGCATTTTTTCGCTTTTCTTCTCATTCTTTTAGTAGCACTTAATTTTCTTTGCTAAAGGTTTAGCTTGAGTTCAGCCATTATTTTAAGCCGTCACACCCGAAAAAAGGACATAAAGTGTGGTCGTCATAAACCTTTAAAGAGTGTATACATTTTATTGGAACACCCTGTATAATAATTCTTAACTCATTTACAGCTAAATTTTTGCTAAAAAAACTATTAGGCTAAATTCATGTAACGTCATAGTTATATGAAAATGATAACCATGTATATTTCAAGCCAATCAGATCAAAAACTCATATGATGTTGTAACAGGTACTAATTATGTCTCCTACTAATCATCTCGGGGAAGATATTCTTTAACCGTGATTTCACTTTAAAAACCGTTTTCCATAGAGACTATGTTAAGCAATTGTAACTACTATTTAAGTGCCTATCGTTGAGCATGTGAGTTAATGGTTAAGTGTTGATCATTTGGGGGCGGATTCAAGTATTAATGAAGGCGAAACAGCGACTGGGTAGTTTCACGTCTTGCGATTAGTAGTTGTTGTAGAATCCTTCAGGATTTGGTGAAGTAAACAACCTTGGAGCTGACCGAGCTATCGGGCTTCAAGAAGGATCATACAAGGAGCTTCAAATCCAGATAAGTACTTTCGATAATTTAGTATACGAGGTATGTAAATTAAGTAATGAGACTGGTAGCGTAGTGTTTGATCTGGCAACATTGGGGGAGTGGGACATGGAGGGGAGGTAGGTAGACATGTGATGCGTCATCAGTATGAGTTTGAAGTCGCTGAGTCAAGTTAATTGTCTGTAGTTATTTGTTTAGTGAAACAGGTTTTTCCTGACAATAATTTCGAGCAACGATGTGCTATTAAGTTTTGTTTCAGACTTGGACACAACGCAACGAAAACATTTTCAAAACTTCAGCAAGCCTACGGAAACAGTGTTTTGTCAAGGGCCCAGGTTTTTCGGTGGTTTAAGGCATTTTCAGAAGGAAGAGAGTTAATTGAAGATGAACCTCGCAGCAGAAGGCCCTCAGTTTCAAAAACCGCTGAAAATGTCGTTAGACTCCGGGATCTTGTGCGTTCAGATCGTCGCTTGACAGTCAGAATGATTGGGGAAGAGTTGAATTTGAATCACACCACCGTTCATAAGATTTTGACCAATGAATTGAAGATGAGAAAGATCTGCGCCAAAATGATCCCGAAAAACCTGTCACACAGCAATTTCAGTGAACCGTTTCTTGGCCAGTAAGAATATTCCTGTTGCTCCTCAACCCCCTTATTCGCCCGACTTGAGTCCTTGTGACTTTTTCCTCTTTCCGAAATTGAAGAATCACCTCAAGGGACATCATTTTGGGACACTGAAAAACATTCAAACGGCTGCAAGCGACCAGCTGAAGGCTATTCGAATATCCGAGTTCCGCCAGTGCTATGAGGAGTGGAAGAAACGTCTCCAGCGCTGTGTGGCCTAAGAACACAGTTACTTTGAAGGAGACAATTATTTAATTTACACACCTCGTATCTGGTTAAGGGTAAGGATTTCAATTGCTCCCAGAGTTAAGTTAAAAATTTGTATACTTCATTAAAAGCTAAAAGAATAATTATGATCATCTTTGCTTTTTACTCGAGCTCTCATACCCTAGACCTACCGGTCGTGACAACGTCATAATCACACGATAAAAGCAAGTTAATTAGTTCATATGCATCGCTGTTGCCAGATTTTGCCCTTCGCAGAAACTTTTCTAATAAGTACATATTTGCCAACAACAATAACACACGTAGGTTTATAAGATGCATTTTATTTAAAAGTATATGCATAAAATCATGATTTTTTAAAAAAATTTAAAATCTTTTTGAAGAAATCTTCTTTTTTATAACATTTGGACATCTTTACCCAATTATGAAATTTAATTTTCTGTAAGTATTACAAATAGAGCAAGTGCAATTAGTTTAATGTCTGTTTTGATTCAATGGAGAACACGTATTTTTCTTTATAATTAGACCATCATGAATTGAGCCTATTCCTCGAATACTTAAATTTTTTTTGAAACAATCACGTATAACAGAGAACACTAATTAGTTTCAATATTCCGTTTATGGATCATGGTTTTCATTTAATGTCTGCAAAAAGAGAAGTAAAATTAATAGTGATTGACGAACTTTAAATTCGCCAACGTAGAAAATCTTTATCTTGGCGCAACGTTAATTAATAAATCGGGTTGCCAGTTTATATACCGAATTAATCTTCTAACCGTGGTTCAGAAAAGTGAAACATCTTATTTGGGTTATTAAAATCTTTTGGTATTTGCGTATTATACCGTCAATCAACTTCGTGAAATCAAGAAACATCGCCAAATCAAAAAACGTCGCCAAATGTTGACATCGTCAGAGTGAACAAGATTATAGTGCTTGTACATGCATCGGAACAGTTTTCCACTATTGGCTACATATCGTAGGATTTGGGGACGTCTTTTCATTTGAAAAATTTGTCGATATTATAATACGAGAGAGTACCAACTACTCCCATAAGTCATTTACAGAAAAATTTCTTGATATTTGATTTCAAATTTCAGACATTAATTGATCTAATTCTACATTTCTGCGCATGTATTAAATATCACATTTATTTTTGTTAAAAAAATATTTAACCCGTAAAATTTTTCAAAATGATCCATCTGAGAATCAAGATTTCTAAGTTAAGATACCTAGGTACAGTTTAAAAAAAATAAAAATACTGTTCTTACCTCAGTTAAGATAGCCTTTGTCTTCTTTATGGTAACGCGACTTCCATTATCAATTGTGGCAAAAAGACATATACTTTCGCCTGGAACATAACCTCCACGATCCAGACGAACTCTGCACGACACCGGTCCGGAATTAAGACATGGAATACCCAAAGTGTCTTCAATTTCGCAATGGAAAGGTTGCTAGGGAGAGAAAAAAAGTGCACATTTAATTGACATTTTAAAGGATATTCCGTATGTCATAGGCTTTGGTAAATTTATGCAAAACAAAGATACATACATATAAAATGAAAGTGACTTGTCACATGTGAGCCCAGTCTGAGCTTGATTGATTCACTGTATATTTTTGTGAAAACAGACGGAATTACCTTTTTGCTCGCTTATACAACGGCTGTGAGCCCAAAGCGAAATAATTCAACAATTTAAAACTCTACTTAAACATCAAGTGACGTCTTAAGATAACTTGAGGCCCCGGGCCTTTATGCAAAAGTAAGCCTCCCCTGCGACCTTTTTAAGTAGGCAGTACACGTTATCCAATACGGTTGGACCTCTATATAACGAAGTCGCTAAATCCCGAAAAAAAAGTTCGTTAAATGGAAAATTCGTTTTATAAAGGCTCATCTTTCAATATACAGTACTTTATAAACCATATTAACAAATATTTTAAATTCATAAACACTATATATATATTAGAAAAAGTAATTATTCACATCTTTTTCAAATTAAAATATATTTAGTTTATATATCTTACACATAAAAAAAAGGAAGAAAGAAAACTGCATGGAAAACAAGAAAAAAAAATGTCAAAGAGAATACACTGCATTTTTGATACGTAGAAAAAATAATTTCATACTAAAATTAATGAATTTTAAGGACATTTTCTAATTTAAAGCATACAAGCAGTAGCGCACACAAGAATTTATCAAGGGGGCTGTCCGGGGTCAAAAGTTCACCATTCTTGTATCATGCACCTTTTGAATTTGTCAATTTTCGGGAACAAAACACAGTCAAAAACTAATTTTTGAATAAATAATTAGCATTAATTAATAAAATTAATCATTAATAACAAGTAGTTAATTAAATTTTACGTACTATATACTTAGAATTCTAATCAATCGAAAAAAAACAAGGGCTTTGGGGGGGAGTCCGGACTTCCAGGACCCCCTCCTTGCGTGCGCCACTGCATACAAGTAATATTAAACATACATTATTTTATAACTAGAGCACGGAGACACGAGGTAACTCCACTGAGGGTGAAAAGGGAAATCGAAGATATTTCTACTGAAGTGGACAATGGGGGTTAAGGACAGAACTTCTTGGATGAAACGTCTAGAACTCTATGGCTCTCGGCGAGTTAGGATCTAATAAAACCACGTCACGATTTATGACCAGCATAAAATGTATTAAAAGAGAGAATAACTTGAAATGTTCAGAAATACTTCAAAAATAGAGAGGGAAAAAAATTGAACCACGAAAGAAAAAGTTCGTTACATAGAAAATGCACTTCACTATAGAGAGGTTATTTTGCGAAGAAAATCGTGAAATGTTCAAGGTTCAAGGAAAAGTTCGCTATATAGAAAAATTCGCAATATAGAGGTTCGACTTTACTTGAACAAACGGTAATGTAACAAATGTGCGTGATTGATAATCTCACAAACCTATTCGATCAACTGCCGCCTTTAACTTAAATGATGTATGTGATGGTAAACATAGGACAAGACAGACATAATAATGCTTTTTTGTGCAATTGTTGGCAGTTGGCATATTTTTCGATCTCCGTTTTTTGGAGAATATGCTAGGGAATAGCATTTGGCGATGAAAATTCTTCAGATTATGATCTGAAGTGAGTCGAAAACGAGATGAGGCCTCCTACCGATCATGAGGTCCTGGGCCTAGTTGGCCCATGCCTCAAAACATCAGTGAGTATCATCGGATATAGCATGGATGTGGAGATTCCAGTGCCATTTCAGGTATTGAACTCGTAACTAGATCATGGGACATAGGTGGTTCGTAGACCTTTGGAAAAAATAGGCAACAGAAAAATTTTCAACTTAAACAGTATAAAAATGCTCGTATTATTATTTTATAAGGAGAGAGACATATATCCTGAAATCGTAATAACTAAAAACTGTTCTTTCTTTTTTCTCTTTTGCTTATTTAGGAAGATTCACAGATTTATATTGTTTGATTGGATTACGGTGCGTCTCTCATAGTTGCTAATTTCATTTTTATAGCCTTTTTTTTTAAAAAAAAATCGTAATAAGTTAAACTAAAAATTAAAAATCGCATCTCCTCTTAGATATATCATTGTCTCTAACAAAGTTCCTTCGACTGAGTGTGCGATCTGGATGCAATTTCTTTTTAAAAAGTTAATATTTTTACAATGTTGAATGTGATAAATATAAAATTAAATAAATTGAATATTAAATGTATAAAATTTCTTACATTTATTCAAAACATTTTAAGGTATCCGAACACGGTGAAAAGAACCAAATTTGGACAAGACCGATATTTTTGTTTTCTATTTTATTTAATGCATCTATATTTTGACTTTACAAAACATATTTTGTTTTGATTCTATGCTTCTTAGAGGCAAAGTTACAATCAATTTTATTAAGTTAGAAAAACTGGAAGTGGGTCTTTGATCTACCAGAAGTAGGCATTTAAATTATTCGAAATCTATTATGGCGAGTCTGATCACACAAAATATTACAAATGTATTTCTATAAAACTTTTTGCACCTGATATTTATGCTATTTTCTAGAGAATGTACTAAAATATTTCTTATAGTATGAATATTATTTGAGTTAGGGCATGTTATTTAAATAATGGTCTCATAAAAGCGTTATTTTTCTTATAACGTTTACTCAATCTCTCTTCTCTCTCATCACTAAAAGTTTCAAATTTTAATAAAACATTAACATTTTAGTACATTCTCTAGATAAATGCCTCTAGATTGTTTTGGGAATTCTTTTACTAATATAAGTTTATTACTTTTTTCTCTAATAGCTTTGAAGTTTTACAAAAATATTGCTAAAATTTCACATATAATTGTGATTTTTATGAAATTTCGACAATTTATTTTAAATATTGTTGATTAAATATTAGTATCTATTGGGATTGAATCCTAAAAAAAACTTTATATGTTTAAATATGTTATTTTGTCAAAAATTACTCTGAACGTGTTCGGATACCCTTTCATTCCGTGTTTTCACTATATGTACGTAGTAGGATTCAAAAGTTCCCGGACTGAATCTATAACTTAAAAAATATTACCAATTAAACTGCTGAAACACATTTTCTTTTGAAATAAAGACCCTTGAGTAACAACACACTTTTGCTATGGCTTCTAAGGGTCATCAAAACATTTATTTTCTAGCTATGAACTTTAATTCAGCCTGCGATGCACTTTCAACTTCATCTGCAAAATGGTCTTCGTTTAACATGCGGGGAACGATATGTCGATTCACCCTATACCTGTTAAGATCCTTAGTCAGTATCCATTGACATGTGGCCGTTTCGCTACAAAATCCTTTTAGATGTTTTTAGCGGCGCGGGAAGTCTGCGGACGTCCAGAACGTTTGTGGTCTTCGACCCTTTCCCTGCCTTCTCTGAAACGTCGATGCCACTCGAAAGCTTGCGTTCATGATAATATATCACAACCTTACACCTGATTCAAAATTTCGAAAGTCTCCGGAGCACTTTTTCTCAAACGAGCACAAAAATTAATATCCATTATCCGCTCAACAAGCGCAATTTCTATCAATCGCCGACGATTAAATACATCCGCCTACAAAATACCACACTGTGGCAGCCCACCGACCACGTGAATTGGATCAAACTTTTTTTAGGAAAGGCGTACAAGGTCAGCGCCAAACCAACTACGCTGTGCAATAACACAGAAATGTTATTCTAGTCGTTGTACTACCTAAAGTTTCCACGTTATAGGCTCAGTCTGGGAACTCTTAAATCTTGCTAGTACTACCGAGCATTATATATGTTCAGGTGTTTTTCTATCTCAGTCAGGGGAGTTTATCTCGAGTTGCCGAAGCCCTTTGTCAAAATTTTAGTAAAATTAACTACAATTTTATTGTTGCGCAGCAAATCTCCTTTAACAAACTCTCTTTTAAGTAAAAATGAGTTCACTCTAATACTTTCTCACTTAAAAAAGTCCCATTCTTCTAAACTAAAAGACTGTCGTTTTGTGTAGGGGTTGGTGCATGTTGTTGTAGTTTTAAATCCACGTTTGAAATGATGTAGAAGTAGGAGGAGAAGGATGTGTCAGCATTAGCTTTCGTGTTGCTTCCGGTGGGACGTGAGTACAGAGGGAATCAATAATCCCACCACAAAAAGAGTCTTGGCTACGATACCATTTTAATTAACGGTCCAAGGAAAGAATTTATTTCAGTACTGCCGAAACGTCACAAACCGACCGAATCCTGTCTAAGTATGAATTCATTTGAAAATTTGCAGATGTATATCAAGTTTTAATTCCGCCTGGGTAGCGTATTTGGTTAGGCGCTGACCTTGTACGCCTAAGTTTGCGGGTTGGGCCGCGGCCCAAGTCGGTAGATTTTTATGATGCAAAAAATTGACAGCGTTCATATCGTATGACTAGGCGGGATGTTAAAGATTCCTAGAATGCCTGTTTGGCTTGGGTGCTCTCTGCAAAATTAAATTTATAGTACAGTTTCGCAAAATCAGGTGCTTCCCCCTGGGGAGGAATCTAGGCGTAAAAATTACTATTGTGAAAATTTATATCCACTATGGAAATTGATATGTGGATTCCACCATTAAGAAAATTGATACGGTGCCACTCTAAAAAGTGATACCAGAATGTACTGTAATGGTAATTTCCAGTCCGCAGCACCATTCGAAACAAAAATATGAAGTTATATTTTTTAATAACGCTCTGAGCTTTTAAATGTTAACAAAAGTTTTAAATTGAAAGCATTCGAAAGTTACCTATTACTATAAAATCTTAACTGTGAAACAATTCTATCAGTCTTTGTAAGCATATTCGAAAATATTGTGCATCGAACTACTTAATGGGGGGCGTTTCCCTTTGATGGATTGTATTAGTAAGGTTCAGAAATCAATTATATATAGTCAGTCAGCTTCTGAGAGATAAAGATGAAGATGGAGAAAAATCCCTAACCATGGCTGACTAACCATTAACCTACATTGAGAAACTTTTTCTCGTATGTTGGTTAACAGTTATTGCAGCTGAAGTATAATAAAGTTAGTGATGATTTAAAAAGCTGAGCAATTTATTTATAGTAAACTTTTTGAGGGAAGTATAACTTTTTTCACTTGAAATAAATGATCGTTATTTCTTAAGCGACACACAGATACTTTCCTCTAAAAACTGAAATATATTTAAGGTTCCCTTTTATTTTTAAGTAGCTGAAGTACCCGCACAGTTTATTTTTTTTAACAAAAAATTATATATTATTCTTCATATAATAGCTGAATTGTAATGTTGGCAACTTGGTGATTGATGGAACGGCGCAGAAGTTAATATGCTATAGCGCCACCTGGTGGGAAGCTAGATCAAAGAAGATAGAAAAAATTTCTTCACAAAAAATACATATATATGCCAATTTTGATAGTGATCGGTTGAACGATGCTGGAGTGAATAGAGGTCATATATGCAAACATCCATGTTTATATATAGAGAGAGATTAATTACCTTATTTTGTAAGTATTATGTTATTCTGTTTCATTAATTTAATTTTTGTGACTTTTCTAAGTTCATTATTCGAAGATGTGTATACTAATGTGGAAATAAACGAAGTGGACTGCATTTCCTATTTTAGTACAGAAAAGCAAACGAAAGGAAATCCTCGGTGTTCGAATTCAACCAAAATCAAAATAGGAATATCGCACCTGGCACTGTGTTGGATACAGGGATTCAACTAGGAGTAAATGTGTGGACTTTATAATTACATTAATTTCCATAACTTTGAAAATTAATTTTAATTTACAAGATCTTAATGTTTTGTGTAGTTGCAAGCTATTCTGGTTACCTGAATCATCTCTAAAGTTGAGAAGGTATTGTAAATTGCTTTATCGAATGAAATCATTGAGTCTGAGGACTTATATTTCGATTATATAAATATGAAACTCTATGGTAATGAAATTACTGATATTCTGGCATAGGAAAGAGCTTCCAACCTATCAGATTCAGCTGTGACTCTTTTCTACCTTGATAATGCAATTACTGCTATTCTGGCATAGGAAAGTGCTTCCAACCTATCAAATTCAGCTGTGACTCTTTTCTACCTTGGTAATGCAATTACTGATATTCTGGCATAGGAAAGTGCTTCCAACCTATCAAATTCAGCTCTGTGACTCTTTTCTACCTTGGTAATGCAATTACTGATATTCTGGGCTAGGAAAGTGCTTCCAATCTATCAGATTCAGCTGCGACTCTTTTCTACCTTGGTAATGCACAATTACTGATATTCTGGCATAGGAAAGTGCTTCCAACCTATCAGATTCAACTGTGACTCTTTTCTACCTTGGTAATGCAATTACTGATATTCCGGCAACTTGTCTCATCTCGTTTATGATTTCTTGAAGAATTTTCCGATACTCGTGGGCGATGTGGCCTTCGTCTGAATCATGTGAAATAAATCCCAACTTTGATTAAATTTTGATAAAACTTTCAAGTCTCGATCTGCAAGAATTCGGATTGCAAATTCAATTGTTCCATTGTTTTACAAAGGGATTTACAGCTGTAAGCTGGAGATGCATAATATAAAGTCTGAGTCTGAGTTGAACAAAGTTAATATATCGAGGGATATATAAGAAGTAACTGGCAGTTATCGTTATAAGAAATGTAAACTAATGCATGCTCAGGTTGAGGAAACTTTTGACCATTGAGTCGAACTTCCTCTTGGGTAAAAAATATTGATTTGTTTCGACAGGAGGGAGGGTTAGAATCGATTTGATTGCTTATGAAAGTCAAAATTTGAAGCTAAGGGAAAGCTATTGGTGATGAAGTTCGAAATTTTGAACATCACTCAAGTGATAAGGACAACTGTCAAGCTGATAAGCCAATACTAACGTGATGACTTTGAATCTCGACAGGTTTAATTTGCATAAATCCCTCTAGATCAGTGATTCCTAAAGTAGTCTATGACGACCTTAAGGGGTTCCACGTCAGCGAAAAAAAATTTGGGGGTCCATGAGGTGTAAATACAGGTCTACGATGATGGCTCTCATTACACCAAATCATGATTTTAAGTTTAAAAGAAAATTTAGTCAAGTGGAAATCAGATTTTATGTATTTAATAGATTTATTTACTAATTTTAATAAGAGAAATTTTTGCAGTTACAAGGTGACAGCATCGACTTTATTAAAACAATGACCATGTCTGAAATTACGGCTTTAAAAATACATATTTGTTATTTATCACGAATTATGGAAGATCGTGAGAAAATTTTTAATTACTCTTCCTAGTGAGGAGTTTCAGCGTGGTTGCCAATCTCCAAAACAAAAAAAGAAAAGGGGAGGGGGTGGAATAAGGTCTGGCAGTACTAAATGAGGAGATTTAGGGTTAAACCTGACACGATTGATTCCAAATGTTGAAAAATTGTTATTGAAGCACTAGATTTATTCCTCCCTTTAAAAGCATTTGCTTGTTGCTCTGATATTTTATGTATTAATTAAATTTTAATTTAATTAACAGGTTTTTCTTAAATCTTAAGGACTATACTTCACTTCAGTTACAAATTTAAATCGCTTAAAGTAATATCTATATATATCAGCTGTCAAAAGGACATTTAAATTGGTAAATTTGCAAAAATTCAATATTAGGTAAGCAGGAGTCTACTCCAAACCGAAAAAAAACATGGTAAGGGATCTGCGAGAGAAAAAAGTTTGGGAACCTCTGCTATAGATGGTGAATCTTCAGTGGCACCAGGATCGAACTCCCGACTCGACAACGCTAGCCGCTAGTTAGCGACTATCACCATTCGGCTACCACAGCCACGGAGGATCTTGAAAAGTTGGTGCTAGTTCAAAATTAAAAGATCCGTCTCCCATAATACTCCCGTTGCTTCACAGTATGACATAAGTTAAAGTCAAATCAAGTTGAATTATTGTGGAACTGTTTCCATGATTCATTTGTAATGTATACTTTTGAAAAATAACTTCCCTGTTCCTTTTTCAGTTCCTACTATTAGCTCACACTCTCTATAAATTTATTTATTTATTTATCTTGGGGGAATTTTCAATCGTTAATAAAATAAATTTTAAAGCGCTCAATTGAGATTAAATTTTATATACATGATTATTTTGAATGACAATACAGTAATTTAATTATAATTAATAAAAATTAATTGACTAAAACTAATTATTTAAAGAATTACAAATACAGTTACGTTGGCGACTTGGGTCAAAACTTTAAAAGATTTTTTTCCCCACGTTTTAAAGCATTCAGTTGAACTGAAATTTTATATTCACGATTATTTTAGATGACAGTACGATTCTTTAATGATAATTAATAAAAATTAATTACCTCTTAATGTTGTGATTCTGTCCTATGTGTATACATATTTATATTAATCCCAACGATTTAATAAAAAGTAGCTAAAATAAAATTTTACTTAGGAATTGACTTAAACTTTTTTATATTACTTGTTGTAGCTATGGTTGCCTTATTTGCATCTTGTTAGAGTAGTGTTTGGCAAAAAAGGATATGCTACATAAAGTTGATGAGGTGACTTTCATCTAAGAAGAATTTGATAGAAAATTTTAAGCCCAATATTGAATATGCCTCGTAGGAAATTAAGTCCTGAAGAACGTAAGCGCTTGAAAGGAATTTGTCGTCAGAAAATGCGACAAAAAATGTACAACAACGGGGAGAGGGAAGGCCATGAAGGACAAACGTGAGTATAATCGACGAAAGAAAACCCGATATTCAAAAATACCTCGTTCAGATTCCAATAGGGATATATCCTCAAATGTAGGTTGTACCCAGTCCTGTGTCATATTCTTTAGTTATGATCATAAAACACAATGAATACAAACTGAAATAAAATACTTTAAAACAATTTCCAATATTATTAGTTAAAAATGTCTATTAAGTAAATAAATCAGTTCTTTTTTAACGCATTTCATATAACATTATTTTTTGTTTCTTTATTTTGATTTGCTTCAATGACGAAGGAAGCATAACCGTATTTCGAGATTTACTTGAATGAAAAAAATGTGCCTGGTACGGAAAATAACGTTTGTATGTTTCACATCGCTCTGAAAAGTAAAGGATCGACAGAAAAAAAAACGCACGAAACCATAGAAAATAATTTTTCATCCATGAAAAGCAAACACTGTACGTCGATCTTTTCCGTACCTTAAAACAGAGAATGTGTTATGAATCCATAAAAGTAGTAAACCCTGACCGCATATGTTGTCCAGTGAAATGAAAACAGAAAGAGACACGGTGAGATATGTTTTCTCTTGAGGCTGAGGTTTATGAACCTCTTTAAGATGTTTCATTCATTCAGAAGAGTGAGTGAGTGAATATTAACGTCGCACTGTTCCGTTACTCCAGGGCTTTTGGCGACGGACTTCGTAATTTTGAACCTTGGTCAAGTGACAAGGACGACACTTGAGTTGACATCCCTCTCTCCTAACATCCGCACCACACCAACGCGAGGAAATTTGAGCTCTCGAGGCTCGAAATGACACGTCGACCACAAGTCCGTTACCTTGACCACTGGGCTACCGCGGCCACATTTATTCAGGAAAATATTCAGCATTTCAGGAGTTTGCTCAAACACAGAATATTTTTAATTACGTTAAGTCATTCATGTTCCTTTTAAATAGTGATAAAATTGATTGAATTTGGCCGTAAGAGACTTCCTCTTTTATATATTTTTTTTTGTTAAAAATTTATTTATTTATCTTGCAATTATTCACATAGACAAAAAAAAAAGAAAGAAATGACGTTCTGCGCGAGCATAGCTGCGCGAACAGATTAGGCAGGCACACAAACGTTTAATATTAAATATATTCTATTGGAAATAAGATTATGAATACAAAAAAAAGAGCATTATAATATTTCCATTTCATAATTAATAGTGATTTATTGTCACCAAATAGATACTTAAATTTTTTCAAAAAAAAAAAAAAGAAAGAAAGAAAGAAATAGAACGTTATATGACATCTAAGTTGTTTAAAAATGCTTCTTATATTTATATAAATTGTAATAATGCTATAATTTTTTTCTAAAAAAGAGGCCCAAATAATTTTAATACTACATGAAACAACCACAAAGAATTTTCAGTTAATTATCTCAAAAATTTTTTCAATAATTCCTGTCCCCGTTACAAATCTTCGATGAAAGGGGAGGGGAGGAAGAGCATTCTGCGTGAAACGCGCTTTAATGTCGGTAACTCCATGCTGGAAATGACATTATCTGTAACTAGACTAATTTTAATTTTTTTACTAATAAACAGGAAAAAAAACCCAATATTTCTATCAATTTAACATAAGTTGACTTACAAGATTAAATCATGAAACACTTTGTCAATTTTTTGACGAAAACCCGCCATTTTAAGTCGGATAACTTATGGTTAATGATAAATTACATAAATAGTTAATAATAAATTGTTAAACTAACGATAAAAATTATATAGTCATATTGAAATTGTACTGCAATATTTCTATTTCATAGTGAAACATAACAAACTAAACCCTCAACTGTAAATAATCACAAAGGTCAGAACGCAAAAGGGCGCAATAATAACAGTTGGGTAATGTGTTATACATTGCCATCCTCATTCGTTAAGCGAACATAGGACTAAATGGTCCTACGAAGAGTAGTTATGATGCCCTAATGGCTATCTTAATGTTAACAAGTCATCATAATCTTAAGCCATCTCAGTTGGTTTATTTCCCTTTTATAATTATCAGAGTGTTAGTTATCTTTACATAATCTCAACTTCTCACCGACTACGTGCTCACAGTAGTGCTCTACAAACACTATGCAATAATAAAGAAAAGCTTAATCATATTTCACGATTATACGATATCTGTAAAAAAGAGATTGGATCGAAAAAAATAGCAATGTGACAGTGGTGCCCTACAAGATTTCAGAGAATTTATTCTCGTACTAAGAAACAGTAGAAATAGTTATTGATAACATGGTCTATATATATATATATATATATATATATATATATATGAAGTTCATTGCGTGATTTATTTAGAGTTCATTTTTAGATGAATCACCTTTTACGTTTATTAGGTTTTTAGTAACATTGAAATCTCAATCTGGCGTTGAATCCTTTGTTGGAGATTTCTATAACGGAAGCCATCGCTCTTCATAACTGAAACTTGGAAAAGCATAAATATCGACCGAGCTCAAATTTAGTTAAAGTATCGCTTCGGGAGGGTACTTGAAGGACATAATTTATATGGTAATAAATACTGAAATATTTGAAGTATTTGATGAACTTATTTCAAATAAAAATACGTCCAATTTTTTTAAAAAATGCATATAATTGTAGGCGCATGAAGTAATCTCAATAAAAAGGCAATTTGTATTATTTTTATTGAAAGTTTTGTATTTCGATTGTGTTAAAAATCTTCATTAAATGTAATATATTTTCCCCATCCATTTCTGTTACGCTGTTAAAAATGTATTTGCTACGATTAATGCTGCATTATGAAAAACGTGTACAGTAAACAAATTACATTAACATTACAAATTACATTAACAAATACAAAGTACATTAACAAATTCACATACTTCCCACAAAAACTGATTAAAATACCCCATAAACTGATTAAAATACCTTAATCAATATATTTATATTAATAATTAATTCTTAGTAAGGTTTTAAAGTCTAGAATCTAGATCTGAAGTCAAGTGTTTGAGGTGTCAGCTCAGTATCACTTTCTTCACTTGACGTTCAGAATTCCCGACACCAATAGCCCATCTGTTGATTCTAAGTGCGACAACAGTAAACAGTTTAAAAACCTCATCCTAAATCACTGATACTTCGAAATTTTTTTACGGATCTTCAAGAGTCCCATTAAAGAACTTGATCAGCATAGATAAATATGTTCAAGAAATCGATATCTATATATTGTTTACCTAACTTGTTTATCAAAATAATTAAATAGAATGCTGAGGAGCTAGTCGTTCAAGGTACTAAGTCAAACTGTGGGGCGCGCCCCCTAAGGGGGCGTGATAACCCTGCAAGGGGGGCGCGAGCATATTGAAAAGTCGAGAACCAAAGATTATTTTTAAAAAATATTAATTTATTCAAAGTAAGCAAACACGATAATACATTCTGACGTAATAAAAAATGAAATACACATTTACGCTGATATTAAACACTTATAAGTGAATCAGTACTGCACAATGTATTTGATCATTAATTTAACAATGCTAAGTTAAGAACAAGTTTAATAATTACCCATGGCCCCGTCATGAATACGATTATACGCAAACTTCAGCACTTATCTTCATAATTTGAACGACTTATAATTAATTCTTTAACTGCTGGTTATAAGTTACGGGATCCGCTTTTCCAATGTCACCGTTTTCCACGTAGACGCACGTATGTGGTGTATTTGGAGGGGCGAGAAAATGAATAAATAAGTCCTCCGAAATAAGTAAATCCTTCGCAAAAAAACTGATAAGGTCATTTTATTGCATTTCCAGGCTTTCGGAATAGTTTTATGGACAACAGTGTACAGAAAATATCATATTTCGGAGAGACGTATATATACGTCCTGGGCAATTAACGCACTGGCTGAGCGAGATGTTTATATACGCTGGAGGAACGTAAGAGGTTTAAGTTGAATTGTAGCTTTGCGTCAAGGTTTATTATTATTACTGAATTCAATGCATTATTATTGTATGGAAGTAGCAGGGGGGCGCGATGAAAATTACGATTGAATTTTGGGTCGCAAACAATGAAAGTTTGAGAAGCACTGTACTAAATCCTTGTCGGATGAGCTCTATCTCAATGGGGACAGAAATATCGTTGTATTTCAGTTTTTTTTCAACACTCACCATTAACAAGGCTGGCTCCAGATTCAAGTCTATAGGATTCATGACAATGAAGACTTGTTGGTTCTTGTGCGTCAAGCCTGACGGCTCCTTGAGAGCTGTTTTGCAGTAGTATTGGACCCAACCATGTTTCCCCAAGAACGTAGAAGGAAGACCCAGGGGTAGACCCAGCTTAAAGGGAAATGAATGCACTCCTGGAGATAAAATGATCATTCTGTCTGATTCGACAGTCCTTTCAGATCCTGTAAGACACAAAGGGAAGATCTATTAAGAATGTTTAATTAATGCCAAAATAAAGTGTATAGTATGTGAAGTAGAACACATGTCTGATAAAAAAAAGCAGTTGAGTGCATAAGTTATGAAAAGCCTGGCCCAAATAAGGTATATACAGTTGTGGACCTCAAAATAACGAAGTCGCTAAATCCTGAAAAAAAGTTCATTATATGGAAAATTTGTTATATAGAGGTTCATCTTTCAATATTCTTTACAAACCACATAAAATAAACTTTATATTCATAAACACTGTACATTAAAAAAGTAATTATTCACACCTTTTTGTAAATTAATACATACATGTTTCATATTCTTACCTATCAAAAAGAAAGCAAGAGAAACTGGTAGGAAAGTTTCTAGAAGCCTTTATCCTCTTCCTAAAGTATTAAATTTTTTCTTTGATGCTCAAACACTTACTTTTTGACATATTCGAGCTGCAAGAAACGAAGTTATCAGTACGACTGATCATCACCACGAATGAACGGAGACTAGTTCAAGGACATGAGGACACGAGACAATTCCACTGAGGAGGAAAGGATCGAAGATGGTTCCAGTGAAAGGGATAATGGGGGTTAAAAGTTGCACTAGTTGGATGAAACTCTCAGAATTCTATTGCTCTCGGCGAGTTTAAGATTTATGACCAGCATAAAATGTATTAAAAGAGAGAATAACTTGAAATGTCCAGAAATACTTTAAAAATAGGGAGAAAAAAATTGAATTACAAGAGAGAAAAAGTTTGTTATATAGAAAATGCTCTTCGCTATTGGGAGGTTATTTTACGAAGAAAATCGTGAAATGTTCTTGGTTCCACGAAAAAGTTCGCTACATAGAAAAAGTTCGTAATATGGAGGTTCGAATGTACTTTTAAAATTCAATTTGCACAATTCTGGGGCTCATTTCGTTGCCTCAACATAATCAACCCAAATTTTGTAGTTCTTAAACATAAATTCCAATTATTGGATTATTTTGTATAAATCAACGATTATACTCCTTTAAACAGTTTTGTTATACATAAAGACTTCTGAAAGGACAAAACGAAGCAAGAATGATTTAAAATTTTGATAAATAATTTTAGATTTTTAACCAAGATAATTTAAATTTCTAAAAAGAACGTTCTACACCACTTTTGGATAGGATGCCCTTCCAGTTGGGTATCTTAGTCCGCCGACGTTTTTACCATTTTTTTTGGACATTTCCAACAGTATATATAAGCCCATTTTATATACCCATCACTGGATAAAATATTTATAGTTTTCTCTCATTTGTTTTTGTTTCTTCCTAGTATTAGTCTATAGGGAAATTTATATTTTTCTGGCTCTTAATATTCAGCTAAGCACAGACAGGTTGGCTCTTAAAAACATGCTTAACCATGTGTTCAGTTTTAAGCCCTGGAAAGCTATTCATATGCTGGGTTCTATATTGGATATGTATTTGCTTTTTTATTACATTGAATTTTTCATTTATGGAATAATAAAGATTTTAGCCTGTTTGTACTAATATTTTCTAAGTTTTTATCTGTATTTAATCTGGTATATATATATATATATATATATATATATATATATATATATATATATATATATATATATATATTATATATATATATATATATATATATATATATATATATATATATATATATACGTTTTGTAAATAGTCATAAAAAGAGAAAAGTTAAGTAGAAAAACGAATTTATTAGCTTATTCTAGATATAATGGACTTTAGGCGTCCATTTTCTACAAGTACGACTCGACGGAAAAATCCCCACATTCTCTCATCTAGGGAATTACCTTGAGAAGAATAATTAAGATGTTACAACCACATGGTAAAATAAAGGGAAATAATAGTTCTTTTATGAAACTGTATTGAAGATTTGAAGGAAAAACTTGGGACGAGAGTATCATAGGAGTAATTCTGTTAGGACATTCGGGTAAGCTATTAAAATATCCTGTTCTAGAATAAGTACAAAAATCTGTCAAAACACAAGGTTTAATCTGTTTATTGTAGCGAATGAAATAATACTGGTGTTTAGAGAAATGATATCTAATTAATTAATGATATCTAATTAATTTTTAATTAAAACTATAAAAAAATAGTATTAAGTGAGAGAGAGAGAGAGATTGTGTCTCTCTCTCCCTACACACACGCGTTTTCATAGTCTGTGATTGGTTCAATCGAAAACAAATATAAATTAAAAACTGTTATACTCAAAACGTAAAATATATTCAATTTAATTTTGTCACATTTAGAATTTAATATGAAAGGAAATTGATTTTTTTCAAGTGACTTATATTTCTCCATTTCTTCTTCGTATACATTTCCTACAGTAAATATATATATAGAAATTTTAAAAACTAATCTTATTTAAAGGAGAGGGGCAACATTTTTTCTTTGGGCTTCGGGAAAAAAGAATTGGAACTGATACATAAAGGTCAGCTTTGATTCATCGTGCTCTGATTTTCCATTTACAATTAAATTTTAATGATATCTGGAAATGAATATCCTATCAAAAGAGATAATTGTTCGCGAAAAATTTTTTAGAGATTCATTACGAAGTTCAAACAAAAAGTTTTACTCAAAATTATGGACGCAATTTCAGCGAAGGCTGGAAGACGCTTTTTCCCTCAAAGTTAATAAAGATGACATGAAAGTAGTTAAGGTAGATAATTTAAAATTCATTTATATGTACGATGCAGATAAAAAAGGAGCTAGTTTAAAAAAAATTCGAAATATTTTGAAATTCAAACATTTCAAATGTAAGTATTCGTGTATGATTTATTTAATGTTATGATATATTTACTTGATATTTCACTTTCGGGTATTATATTGTTATTGTCAGTCTAAATACATTCAGAATATTAAAATAAGTTATTTTAATTGAGAAACACATATTTAGGCATTCAAACAGAAATCAAACAAATATTTTTAGTTCGAAGTTATACATTTTAACTTAAAGGCATTGCAATACTTCTATTAGAGATTAATAGTTAGTATGAAAATTTATAAATTTGTTACTTCCGGCAAATATACTTCTCGAATTTGCGTGGTTATTTGCATAATATTTGATAGGTTATTTGTATAATATTTATTATTAAGTAGTTAAAAATTCACAAAAATATTTTTAAAAGATTAACTGATAAAGGAATCTAAAATTCTTTCTTTATTTCACTTAAATTAGAGTCTTTAACCCGTGGGTAGAACTGCAAATACCTGGCAACTCCCTCATTACGATATCTCTGGAACTATATATAAAACCTACAGACTTGAATTTTGAAGATATTCTTTCATAGAGTAGAGATCCGCTAAGAATGAATTTGCGAAAATGGAGCTCCAAGGGGCGTTACGAATAATTATTTCCAGTTTAAACTACTGAACGTATAGTCTTGAAATTTGGTAAGTAGATTCCTTTCACGGAATTAAAAACCACGACAAAATGAGTTTTGTGAAAATTGACCCCCGCGGGGTGTTGTGGTGGATAAGAGGGAGATATAGATAACTATTTCCGTTTTTAAACTCTTGAAGTTCAGTCTTGAAATTTGGTAAATAGATTTCTTTTATGGAGTAGAGATCCGTTACAAAATAGTCTGCAAAAAATCAACCTCCAAGTGGTGTTGCGGGGGATTAAGGGGTGTTATAGATAATTATTTCCATTTTTAAACTATTAGACCTACCTACTTGAAAATTGGTTGGTATGTTCCTTTCATGGCATAGAGTTACTCTAACAAAGAATTTAGCAAAAATTGACCCTCAAGGGGTTGCGAAAGGTTGAGGGGAGTTATAGAAAACAATTTCTGTTTTTGAATTGTTAGACCCATATAATTGAAATTTGTTAAACATGTTTCTTTTGTTAAATAGAGGTCCACTGATGAATTTTTGTATTTTCCTTGATAAAGAGTTATGGAAAAAGTTTAATTTCTGATTTTTTCATCAAAGCACTATTAATTTAAGCAACATTTCCTTGATACTAAGATATTTATCCAAATTTTCAATTTATTCAAATAATTTTTATAGAGTAATACAAATAGAATAGCATATTTTAGAAATTTTAGAAATCATAATCCATTTATGGAGGATTGGTGAATAAATGAAGATTTATTTTAAGGAGGGGGTGAATATATCTTTACATTTTCTCAACTTGTTTAATGTCATTTATCTGCTTTTTTTAATCTGAAAAAAGGATGGTTTAAATTCTTAACAAATATTGTTTGCTTTGACCACTGGTGCAAATCCTTCAAATTTTTTTTCTGATTGGTAACATGTACATTTAATAAACTCAATTTCATTGTACTTATTTGAATTTTATCTGGGGGTTTATTAGCTTATATTTTATTGAATAATTTATTAACATAAGGCTATATAAATGTGATAACAATGATGTTTCTGAAAGTGAAGTATTTGCAACAAATGTTCCATTTTTAACTTTTTTTTACAGACATTGTACAACAAAATTTGGCTCCAGGTATGTTCTTGCCGATTTCTCATGTAAATACTATGTTAGCAAGAAGTTAAATGCAAGAATAAATATTTGATTAGTACATTCAGTGGAGGTTTTTCTTGTACATTGATTACTTTTCACTTTTGCTTATAACAATTTTTGCATTTCATCTTTTTTTTTTTTGCAAATATATGGTAAAGAATTTAGTAAGGCATTAACCACAGAGAAGCAGTTGGGTGACTGGAAGCTGGACAAAATGTCACTAAAATTGCACCTGCAGTGAGTTTTAAAAAGCATTATTTCAGGATAAAAATGCTGTGAGTAGAAATGGTGGTGGTTGTGGGAGGAACACTTCTCTCCATAAATAAATGCATATGTATCATTATAATAGCAAAGAGGAACAGGCATCTCATTTTGGGGGTCAGACAGCTTCTGACCTTGCAACTGCTGACATCATGTGTGCTTCTATCAGAATGATTTCTTAACAATGGAATCAAGCTTGCATGTATACACAAGAACCTGTAAAGTGCATTGAAATACAGCCTAATCTTTGCCAAGAATGGTTACACCAGTATAAAAAACATTAATAGGAATCATGTGCAGGCTTTCTGACGAATTCTAGTTAACTAATAATTGTAATTCTAGGCACCAGAACTATAGAGAAGAAGCTCATTACCAATACAGAATGTTTATAAAGCTTATCGATTTGACCTCGGGTGGTCATGGTGTGAGCAGGCATAACAGTTAATATCTACACATCTGATGCGAATATTTTACCTCATTGGTAGTGCACTGAGATTCTGCTGGATCATGTTCAAAATCACCTTAAAGGAAGGCAGTATCTCCCAAGATCTCCTCAAAAATTTATTGGACTACATGCTTAACAGATGCCAAATGTGCATTAGTGTGTGTGCATGTCCTTTCTACTAGAAAAAGGGGGGGGGACATTTTTTCATGATATAAAAACTTCCCCTATATAGAGAGTCCGATTTTTCTTCTTTTTTTTTATCTAATTTGTCCTTGTGGTGAGATCTGTCACATTTTGCATTGTCCTTGATACACAGTACCATATACAGTAAAATTATACTGTCTTCTCCTTAGCAGTTGTCCTGTATAATGCTTATGGTATCAAAGCAACCCATTTCAAATGAATTATCTTTCCTTTATAGTTCAAGTACCTCCAGCACAGCATGCAAGGTACTTATGTGTCGTTTGTCAACGCTTTAATGTAATTGTACCCGATGGACCTCGCATCTGCCCTAATTGTCGTCAGAACGAGGATGAAGATTTAAATCCAATGGTAGAGAGAGAACAGATACAATGACAGCTCTTCTGCTGCTTTTTTCACTTAAGGAATGCTGATCAAAGGTAAGATCTCATATTGATTCAGAAGTAATTCATTGATTTATATACCTGTACACATGTAATAATTTAGGTGTCAAAACACTGATACATAGTAGCTTCTGGAAAATAGATAGCAATTTAACCTTTTTTTTACATACTATTGCACTATCACTTAGTATATAAAATAATAGACATCTTTGCTTGCTATTAGAGCTGTTGATGATGGGAAAATAACATTATGATAGTGTATGCAATTTTGTCATAGTTTGACTCTTATGAGATAGAACCACAGCATTTCGAAAATAGAAGTAAAGTTCAGATCTTTGCTGATAAACTATCGAAAGGTGTATTGTGAGTATTAGAATTTGGGCAAAACCTTATTTTAAGGCACTAGTGTGGCTGTGAAAAGATGCTGGACAAACATGAACACCACTCATCATCAATTCACATGACATGCATTCAACAATTGCAAGTAATGTTAATATTCAAAACCGCAGAACTTCAACATGCATTAGTGTCTAAGTTATGCAATATACTAAATGGGTTTTATAATAAGAGGCAAGGATCATCCTTTAAGTCTATTTGACTTTTCTTAGCAGAGGGACTTTGACTACTTGAGGACTAGAAATATGTAGCGTAATCTGATAAGTCACATTTCTATTTGCATCGGCAGGTAGAAGAATCTGTGTAGAGCATTAAACCCATAGAGCCAGGGATTTAGATTGTTAACTTTAAACTGTAACGGGTGGTGAGAGGCATCTACCTACATGAGTTATTGGCCTGTGGTATGTGCTTTTTTGACATGGTACATCTATTCGTGGCCTATTCCAACGGCTCTATGTACCTGTTCAAGAGAATATACGATGTAATGCAACAAATCCTAGATACAATGAACTCTTAGTTGTACCCAAACCCCTGATATAGTGAATTTTCTATTATAATTATTTTATTTCTTTGCAGCAACCAATTTGCTTTATCATTAATACAGTTTGAAATGTTTATAATGAGCTTCTTCCCCAAGTGATGTATTTATAATCGTTATGCCAAATCTGGAAAGTAACAAACTCAGATTCAACAAGTAGGTTCTTGGAACATAAATATTTTTCTTCAAACTGATGTAATCAATAGAAAAAAATATGTAATTCAAAGTGTTTGTGTGGCACACAGTCATTCTTCCTTATAATTGTTTTATATATATGCTTCTACGGGTCACAAATGTCCCATTGTAGTAGGTAAACCAAATTTCATATATTTATCAGTTAAAATAATTACAAGAGAGGGTGAATATATTAAAAATACATTTGATATATATTTTTAATAAATGTAGCAAATTCTGGTAGCAGATAGATATTATTTCCTAAAATTTTTTAAAAAGCTCAAAGATGATTATTTGACCACAAAAATTCTTTGAATAAATTCCTTTTTTCGAACTACTAAGACTGTAATTAAGAAATTCGGTTGGCATGTTTCTTTTGTTGAACTGCAATCCGCTAAGAACGGTTCTTTTGGGATTCGACTCTCAATGGTGTTACAGGGCGTATTGATAATAACAATTCCGTTTTTACACTATTAGACTTAGACTTGAAATTTGGCACGCATGTTTATTTTACGGAGTAGAGACTATTGATTTGGCGGAAATCCTCTTGGTTATTGGGTTACGAAAGCGCTAAATCATTTTACTTCAATTTTAAAGATTATTAGAAATTATTAATTAGAAATTATTAATTAGAAATTCTCTTCTCTATTTATATCAAGAGCGAGAGTCAGAGGTATAAGTATATTCTTTAATACACAATCAAACTCTTAATACTAGAAATTAGATATTAATAATTTATGTATACATAAATAGTACATATTTATACAACACCATAAAATACCCAGCGAAGCGGGTATAAATGGATAGATTTTCAAATAAAAAATAATATTAAGTTTCCGAAATTAGTATTTGGCGTGACCCCATGTGCTGCAATAAGTGTTGCTATACGACGAGACATGGATTCAAACAGATTTGGAATGTCTGCTAGTGGAAGATAATTACTTATTGTTTGCATGGGCAACCAAAGTTCGTCTTTTGAAGCTGTAGGACTCGGATCACGAGTGAGAAGCCGACCCACCAAATCTAACGCCTGTTCAATAGGCGACAAATCCAGCGAATAAGCAGGCCAAGGAAGAAGTTGCATGTGTTGGGCTGAACCGAAGTCTCGAACAGTCTTTGCAACATGTGGGTGTGAATTATCCTGCTGAAAGACAGCTCCAGGGATGCCTTAAAGGAAGGGAGCTCTAGCACTTCATGGACTTATCTGTTGCTATTTAGATTACTCTCAATTCGTAGCAGCTGAGATTGTCTATGACATTAAATCGCACCCAGACCATAACTCTGGGTGTTCGGTCACTATGACGTTCGATAATGCACTTTGAAAGGCAGCGTTCACTGGCATAAAATTTTACACGAATACGGCCTTCTTGGTTCAATAAATTAAAGTAGGATTCGTCAGAAAAGACAACTTGTTGCCAATTGATCTGCCAGGTTCTGTGTTCATGAGCCCATTGCAGATGAAGCGGTTGATGATTTGCCGTGAAGGGGATCCTGTATAAAGGAATCGTTGTAAGCAATCCACGGTGCAGAAGGTGACAACGAATTGACGAAGCCAACACTAATACACCTGTAGCAGTAGACCAACTTACTGGCAACTGCCTGGAGGAAGCTGTATGGTCATTTGCTGCCATGCGGACAAGGTGTCTATCACCGCGCGCTGGTGTCACCTTCTGTCGTCCAATCACAGTTTTTCAAGTTGTCCAGTGCTACCAAATTCGCATCATTGTGGAACTGTTTCATTGCACACGAACTGTTATGGCGCAACAAGAAGGCCGATGATTCTCCTCCGTTCAAGCTCCGTAAGTTGTTAATATTTCCCCCTATTTCGTCGTGGAGGCATACTTAGGTTCCACTAAACATTCGTCACAAACAAATAACCATGCACGATTTTCAACGTCCTATTACAGCCCTTTATTTATACGCTTCCAGCATCACCTCAGAGGGCGCAACTCTCACCACGCATGTGAGAGAGGAGGAGGGAGGCTGAAACTTTACTATTTGGCGTAACATCCTATAATTGACATTTTCTGCAAAATTCATTTCATTCGAATGGTTCTTTCATAGTGTTGCATTTTTTACAAATAGCAGTATACACACACACACACACACATAAATCTCAATATTTTGGTCATACATTTTTTTGTTTTTATATGATCTTGATATTTCTAAAATTCCAGATCCTTATAAACTTTAAAATTTGAAAGAAAAAAATTAGATAGATAGATAAATAGAGATAGAGATAGAGAGAGAGATAGATATAGATATAGAGATAGAGAGAGAGATAGATATAGATATAGAGATAGAGAGACATATATATATATATATATATACATATATATATATATATATATATATATATATATAGATAGATAGATAGATATAGATCGATAAATAGATATAGATAGATAGATGTTATTAAGAACTGCTATTTATACACTACTGGACAATTGCTAAGGACGGATAATACTATCATCCATAGCAACCACAAAATGAAAGGAAGCAAAATGTGTAAAATTAGAATAAGTGCGGGATATTAGTAAGAAGTATGAGTATGCAAAATTTTTTTCCACGTCTGTTCATCACGTGATAGCGTTCATAACAGCTTTAAAGGTTTTGACGCGTGTGGACAGTTGTTGTTTCAAGTCAAAGTTTTACAGGAAAGAATTAATAGACGAAATTAAAATTTTTGGCATGTCTTCCCGACATCACATAGATGATTTTATGCGTGGCCGAATTATTGGAAAAATCGAAGAAGGGCGAAAAATAACAGATGTTGCCAGGGAGTTCGACATGGCTCACAGCATTGTTTCACGGCTGTGGAAGTCATTTAAAACTACTGGAATGCGTAGTAGATGGCATGAGGGAGGTCGTGTTAGAAGTACGACGCCTGCAGAAGACAGATATACCGTCCTATCAGCAAAAAGGAACAGGCGCACCACAGCTCATCAGGTGGCAAATCAGTTTCTTGCTGCCTCAGGAAAGCAGATCTCCCGAAAAACTGTTGCCAGACGTTTGAGGGGAGGAGGACTATACGCACGCAGACCTGTTGTGTGTGTCCCATTGACCAGACAGCACCGTACTGCCCGCTTGCAATGGTGTCGTGAGCATCACAATTGGACTGAACAGGACTGGGCATGTGTACTATTCTCAGAAGAGAGAAGGTTCAGTCTGTCATCGGATTGTAGACGCCAACTGATCTGGCGCGAGAGTGGTACTGCTTATCGCCCAGAAAATATCCAGGAAAAGGACCGATATCCGACATGCAGTATCATGGTGTGGGCCGGCATCATGATCAATGGCCGCACGCGCCTACATGTGGTTGCGAATGGGACTATGACGGGCCAACGATACATTGATGAAGTTCTACTTCCTCATGTTCGTCTTTTCCGTGGTGCTGTCGGTGATAAATTTGTTTTTATGGACGACAACGCAACATGTCATCGAACACTCGCTGTTCAGGATTGTCTAGACAGCGAGGGTATTGAACGTCTCGTATGGCCAGCGCGTTCTCCAGATCTAAACCCCATTGAAAATGTGTGGGATGCTTTGGGGAGGCAAGTTGCTGGTCGAAACTATCGTCCGACAAACAATAACACCCTCATCCGTGCACTCACAGAGGAATGGGATAAATTGCCTCAACAGCTACTGGATAATGTTGTGCAAAGTATGGTACGACGTGTGGAATGTTGCATCACACTCCACGGTGGACATATCCCGTACTGATACCTTTCTTTAAGGTGCCTGCTGACTTTTAGATGCATTGTTCCATTTCTCCGTACGCAGATCAAATGAACATTTTTTTTTCTTTCAGATGTTGCACAGCTTTTGTACTTTCCAGAACAATAAATATTCTTTATTCTAATGTCTGAACAGTGTGGCAACTACATTTTATCCTACTAGGCCTCATGTCTCGCTTAATGTTATGCTACATAGCAATTTGTTATCCGTCCTTAGCAATTGTCCAGCAGTGTATTATTTAAAATTTGATTAGAGATAAGGTATCTAGGAGGGCTGTAGGCTTTCTTTTCTTCATTAAAGCGTACTTATTATTTTTTAGGTATACAAATAGTCAGCAGAAACTATCCAGGAAACGTTTAGAAAAACCGAATTCACACTCGAATAATACAACAATAATAGAAATTCTTAGAAGGACAAAATGACACGCACTGCAATGGGACAACAATGCCGACAGGTATTTCACAGCACGAGAAATAGCAGCAAAAAAAAAACTGGTAGAGGAGAAGGCAACTTTCTTTTATTCCTCCGGCGAAAAAATAAACTCAGTGATAAAATACAGTAGCATCAAATACAGAAACCTTTGAAGTATTTTTACGGTACATTGTGTAGTTATTGCATAGTATTTTTTTTGTACATGTTGCATAACACATATAGTATTATTGCATAATATTTTTTATCTTTGTAATATATATATTTCTCCCTGAAATTTTACTTACAAAAAGGAAATTTATGCTATAAGACGTTGCAGATCTTCTATATTACGTAATAAAGTAGTAAGTACTCCAAATCATTATTTTGAAATGAATTTCACAATAGTGATTTCTCATATTTGATGATCTTGGTTTTTTGTTTAATATGTGTTATGAATATAATGAGAAAATACAAACATTATAGAGGTGAATACTCGTGATAGGCACTCTACAAATAGAGGGAGGGAGTGTTTATTAACGCTGCTCTATAAAGCAACATGAGAGCTATTGGCAGAATGCCCAGGGAAACCGAGCTCATCCGAAAGGGGTTGAGAGAGCTACAAAGCCACGGAGACGGCTATTGACGATGGACGACGGAGCTCGTAATTTTCAACCACAGTCAAGTGAGGAGGGTTACACCTCAGCAATCATCTTATTCCGTGCATCAGTCACTCTCAACTAGGTGGTTCTTCAACGGTACTAGGGCTCGAATGTATGACGCACCGGTGATAAGTTCATGACCATTACCACACTAGCCTACTACTGGCAGAGGGAGGGGGAATCATCAGGAAAATTATGATGATTCATATAAAAAATGACTAATTTTTACTAAAAACGATTTCACTTTTTAAAAACCTTTTTTTTTGTTGTTAAAACAAAAATACACTGTTTGTGTGAATGTTATTTTATCACTAAATAACAGCATTTTTGATCCTAAGCTGATCAAAAGGGATCTCGAAATCCACAATAACTACAAATAATTTAATAATTTTTAAAATTTTTACCAGAGTATGCCAATTTACACTAACTTTTTAAAATTAAGTCATTTACATATTCCCCCCCCCAACAATTCTGTCACGGTCAGTAGTAGCGCCAGAGCTTCTCTTGTATGATCGCGCTCAGATGGTCTGCATAATGTTTTATATTTTTCGCCAAAAATTCAGTCAATTTTCTGATTTTCTTCTTTATTTTTTGTTGGTTTTAAAATCGTTGGTAATCATGAAGTCTTTATCAAAATTTAATGCATTTAAATTGTAAAAGTTTTTCTGTAATTTGGTCAAAAGTGAAATCTGGACAGATCTGAAATCTATTTTCAAACTCATCGGCGATCTTTCTGTGCCTGATGGCTTCTTCTAAAAAACTCACGCATTTCCAGACCGCTTGTACAGGGAAAGGGCTTCAGAAAAATTCACGCAAGCGCTTACATACATACACTAAGCCAACATTTTAGCTTCATTCATCTACGCATTAAAAATTATGTTTATACATTTCTTGATCGGTCATGTAGATGTTGACAGAAAAATACGAATTTGGTGTTGCTGGTAAATGAATATTAACGTCGCACTGTTCAGCTACACGAAAGACTTTTGGCGACGAACCACGTAATTTTGAGCCATAGTCAAATGACGTGGACAACACCTGAGCTGGCACCCCCTCTCCTAGCAACCACATCACACCAACGGGAGGACGTTTGAGCTCTCTACAGATTTAACGTGCATCGCCCCCTACAAAGTGGTTCTTTTGTGGTACTAGGCTCGAACTCGTGACAAGGCCAGCCACGATCCGATACCCTGAACACTCGTCTACCGCGGCCTCCGAGCTTTCTTCGAACTTATACACCACGTCAATGGGAGGACATTGAACCTCGACAGATTTAAGGTGCATTGACCCCCAAAACGGAGTATTGTGGGCGCTAGGCTCGAACCTATGACGGGTCGGTCACGAATTCGCAACCATAACCACTATGATACCACTGCTACAAGTTGCTGGTGAAAGAATTAACACAGTAATTCCCAAACTATGGGGCACGACTTTCTTGGAAAGGCATAACAACCCTACTGGGGGAGCGCGAACATATCGAAAATTCTAAAATAAAAAGTATTATTTTTTAAAAAATATCATTTACATAAAAGTAACTTCATTAAGGCAACATGGTACGATTTATGCAATTTTTTTTTTTTTTTTTTAATTTAATGGTTTTCATAATTTTTTGGTTGCCTCCTATGTGTATACATGATGTGAAACAGATCTTGTGCTGAAAATTTCATAAAAAGATAAACATTTAATTTTTTAAGGAAAAAAATTTGAAACTTATGAAGTGATTTTAAAATGCAACTCCCCCCCCTCCTACAAAAATTGAATTACATATATGAAATATTATCTCTCTACAAGTATGTCAAACTATGCATAACAAAAGTTGGTATGGGTATTGTGATAACATGATTGTTACTCGTACAATACTTCTTTTTATGAATGTTTATTGAAAATTTCTTAAGAAATGTAGAAATTCTAAATTCAATTATTTAAAAAAAATAAGTATTGCTTTGATATTGAAAAGTGCATACCAACTTTTATTCTGTGTATTCTATTAGCAACAAGGGAAAAAAATTTCCAAGTACTATGCACAATAGAAAAAAAGCCTTAGCATATTTAAAATGAAGACAAACTAGTTATTTTATCTTTCTGAGATAAGTCTGTTTAAAGTTTTGATTTGCCATTGAAATGTGAATAAAAACAAACGTAAAAGTTATTACAACTCTGCATTTCTTAAACTTAGAGCTTTCAAATTTTGTGAGTTTGTAACAAATAATTTAGGTTAAGAAAGTTAGTTTTGATTTTTTGACCGCTTTTTGTCAATCGACTTGTATTGTGTCCCCTTCAAATATCTGTTACTTAAAAGTAACACATACAAAATTTAATACTTATCTTGATAATTTGTATAGTTTATAACAGGGGTAGTGAACCTTATGTATCAAAGTGCCATTTTTTCTAAAGAAGTGTTTAATGAGATATAGACGTGCCGTCAAATAATTTTGACTTGTGATTATATTGGGAAAATAATGAGAAACTAAGTACTAAGAACACAAAACTGTCTTTATTTTTACAATGAAAAAAACTTTTTGCACTGTATAGTTGTAAATGTTTTAGTTATACGGTTAATTCAAATTAAAGTAACTTAAGTGTGAGTTCTGTTGTTGCAGATTGTGTGTGTGTGTGTGACAAATATTAGGATTATAATATATAACTTTTAGTAGAATGCATGCTGAATTGGAGTCACGTGACAATCGTTTTTTAAGCAATTAATAATTTTTGCTGTGGTTCACTTTTTTTGACGAGAGGATTTACTATTTGTTTCAAAATACCTTTTTACAGATAATGTACTTACACTTGCGATCTTGCTCTTTTTATTCTTTTGCTAATTAGCCATGTTAAATAACACTTACAAATCGTAAATATAACACAAATAAACTTTAAAATACAGTTGTATCAAGGAAATTGATCTATGCTATGCGTTGACAAACTTTGCATCATAAGCAATTGTAGCCCACGACGTAACTAAAGCAAGACAATAATAAACGAGTGTGCTCCCCGCCGCATCGTGACGGATCACGCGCATTTGTTCGTAATATTTCATAGTGAACTTCGTTATTTTGAAATAAAATGTAAATGATTTTGATCGCTGACGTGCCCGAAACATTGTGTCGCGTGACATGAATGGCACGCGTGCCAATGGTTCACCATCCCTGGTTTATAATTAAGGTTGTGTTGTAGCTTGAGCGTCAAAGTGTATTACTGCATTCAATACATTGTTATCCCATGGAGGGGGAGGGGGCGATGAAAATAAAGATTGAAAATTGGTTCGCAGATATTGAAAAGCACTGAATTATATATAATATTGTATTTTATGGATAGTTTGTGAAATTTGGAAGTAAGATTTTTAAGTACAAAAGAAGGCAAACCACATTCACAATAGTATAATTGTGTTGTAATCATTTGTGAAGATTTAAATTGATAAAATGTTATTATATAAATTTTAAAAAATTGCCCATTACGTTTGATTGTAAACACTGTTTCATTTTTACAAAATTGTACTTTTTTATTGATTTGTCTTAATTGTAGTTCAATATAAAAATAATAAGAGGTTTTTGTGGATAAAGTTAAGAATTTCTTTCTTTCAACATGTGTGTGAACATGTGTGTTCCCCCTCAACAACCGCGGTGGACGCGGTTGTTGAGGGGGAAGGTTCGAGTAAAGATCAACTATTGTAATACTAACACACTTTTATTGGTTATTTAACTAAATATCTTTAGACAATTCAAGGGGAGAATGCACTTATATCACAAAAAACCCGAGGAGCAATCAAGTTAAATCAATTTGAATATCATAGAAATAAGGGCACTTATCTTAATCCTTCAGCGCTCTCGTCCTTACTACTTGGATACTCTTTGGATATCTTCCAGCTAGACCTCCGGTCGTCATCTTATTTACACTTCTATATCAACTTTCAACCATCATCGTGCCTACTCTACTACTAACACTTAAATAGAAAAAAGTTCCCGTTTACATAATTCCCGTTTCTTCATAGAAAGTGTTTTTCAACTGAAATCACTGTTAAAAAGATTACTTTACCTAAGAGGCTTATTAGTAGAATCGTGGATAGATCCGTTACACGTTTAGCAACAATTTTTCGAAGCAACGCATTTAAATTGTTCCAAAGATTGTACACAATAAAGACTAGAATACAGATTGTGTTTTGAGATACAAACCAATTCTTTTTTGAAAAATGTTCTACTATTTATGTCACTACAGATTATTAAATGCATTCAAAACAAAAAGGCTTAAGACAGAGGAGAAAAATGTTTTCGCTGCAAGATCGCGCAACGAAAGGATTAACTAAGATGAAAAATTTCTTGCCTAAAAAGCGTGAAAAATATTTATTCTTCCGAGAAAATCTCACCAATGTTTTAAATTCGTCTACTAGAGTTACCTTTGATATATAAAATTAAGTAGGTTAATAGGAAATTAGTATCGCACCTGCTGCATATTTTGCTTTCGGCATTTTGAGAAAGCAAACTAATTAATAAAAGAAATACGTAACGCTTTGAGCCTCTGAGAATAACAGATGTTGCTTTAATTTTTATATTCTAGCATTGAGGATTATGTACTAAAGATTTTCGAAGCAATGTGACACATTTTTTTATCTAAACGTTCTATAAATAAGCGGAACTGTTGACAAATTCTTAAAGTTACCTATTTTCTTGAATTTCTTTTAATTAAATCATACGAGTTACAAACTATTTAATTTTATTCTCAAGCTGTGAATAATATTTACTTCTGCAACAAATGGCGAAGAGATAATTAACATTTGCGCTTTAATTTCGTTTATTTTCAATAAATGAAAACTTTAAAAGCGCTTTCGCAATTGAGACATATCACACACAATCATATTCATTCATTCACAATAATTCTATTTCAGTTACCTTGTTTTGCTTCTGCTTTTATGCGAAGCACATCCTCTTGTTTGTATAATTTATCTTCAAAAATCATATTCAACAAACACATATTTGTAATCAACATGTCAAGGTTATGTATTTTCTGGAATATCTCGCAAGGAAATTCTGCAAATCATTTGTTAAAAATTCTATCTTTGAAAAGTGAATATGTGTCACACTTATATAGATGCAAAAAAAAAAAAAAAAATATGAATTAGATCGGATAATGTTTAGAGTTTATGTGTGCTTTTTATCTTAAATACAAAAGTAATATCCTCGGTTGGATATCGACTTCTTTGATACAGCCAAATCTATAATATATAAATGGATGGACATATGTCTGTCGGGACTGCTAGTATATATATATATATATATATATATATATATATATATATATATATATATATATATATATATATCCGGGCAAGAAGCTACAAAATATTATTCAATCTACATTAGACAAAATTGATAATTCTATTAAAGTTAAGAATAGTATGGAAATTTTTATTAAGTATATGCATGGTAAAAAAATTATTTCTATTTATACCTATGATTTTGAAGATTTATTAAACTCCATTGATATAGAAGACATGTTTAAGATTCTTAAAATAGCATATAGCAAATATTTTTAGAATAAGATAATAAAATATGATAAATATATTTCTATTATTGAATTAGTATTAAAAGAAACTTATATTTTCCTTAATAACGCTCATTATCAGCAAATTAAAGGATTACCACAAGGTGGACCAGCTAGCAACTGCTTAGCAAATATTTACCTGCATTTTTATGAAAATGAAAGCATTAGTTATGATTCTTGTTACATTTTTAGATACATAGATGACTTAATTATTTTTAGTAATATTTTAGACTATGTTCCTAGCTTTAATTATTATCCCCACTATTTAAAATTATTAAAATCTAATTATAATAATGAGTCAGCTAACTTTTTGGACCTTCAATTAAACGTTAAGAATAATTTGCTTTCAAGTAGTATTTTTGATAAAAGAGACTCATTTGATTTTAACATTATAAAAATGCCTTTCTGGGGTAGTAACTTACACCAATCAATATTTCGAAATATTATCTTTAATTTTATAAAAAGAAACAATGATTTAGTTACTGATAAAATTTTAATACATAATAATTTTGTGAAATTTTGCAATAATTGTTTAGAATACAATTATCCTAGTAAATTTATTTTTAAATATATTTCTATTTCTAATTAAATCTAGTTTTATTTTAGTTCTATATTTTAATTAATATTTCTTCTCTCTCTCTATTTAGTTTATTTTTATCTTTAAAAATATTTTAAAATATTTTATGCGTTTAATTTAATTGCAATATAGCTTTCTAGTATATAATCATCCAAGTAAATCTACTTTAATATATTTCTATTTGAAACTATCTACTCTGAACTTTGTTCTTTATTTTATTTAAAACTTCTTATGTTTTGTTTAATTAATTACTTATCTTTGGGGTTAGTTTATTTGCAAAATAACTATCCAGATGGCGCCACGGTTTTATCCTTCCTGCGCTGGCGTTTCAATCTTTTACGCCATTTCTCGTAGGATATCATCGTAGTAGGTTGTATTTTTGAGCTCAGGATTTTTGTTTTACAAGTAAGTTTTTCCTAATATTTTCTATATAAATTTTTTTTTATTCCTCTCCTTGATAGATTCATTATTGTTCTCTTCTCTCAATTTCTTTTTACGATTTTATTAGGTTCTACATCCGCGTGTTGAATTAGGCTTAACTTTTCAACTTGGTGTTTTTTTTCCCTATTATGTCGAAAATTTCTGCTGTACGGAGAAGGTTGGATCCACAAAGCACTGCTTAATCCTAATTCGCTGGCCTAATTCAGCGACAGCTTTAGAAATCATAATAGGTCTCCAGTTTAGTCCATTGATTTTTTTGTATCTACATTTGTTGTGTCTGCTGAATTCCAATTTCTTACTTCTTTAGCACTGTAGGTTCTAGTACTCCTTCACTTTTATTTTATTATACTATATATATATATATATATATATATATATATATATATATATATATATATATAATATATAAATGGATGTTTGTATATATAATCTCGCTTCGCTCCAATACCGTTCAACCGATCACTGTGAAAATTGGCATGCACCTGTATTTTTTTGTGGAGAAGGTTTTTATGCTATCCTCTTTGTTGCAGCTCCCCACTAGGTGACGCTAGTGCATATCAACTTCTGCATCGTTCAATCAAACGCCAAGTGGTCAACAGGGTCGCCAAAAATGATGCCAAGTTAGCTCCATCGCCAACATTTCACTATGTTTCTATTGAATCGCCATCATAATGTAAGGAACGGCATTGTGCTTGCAAATCTTACAATTTTAACATAAAATAAATGCAACCGAAAGTAATATTAACGAGAGAGAGAGAGACTTACACATCCTATATAAATTATTTACACAATTAAGCGTTCATTACACAGAATTTGTAACGTGTTACTTTTGCTGAGCAGAGATCAGCTTAGGAAGGTGTTTTCAAAATTCGACCCATAAGGGAGTTACATGCGGAATAAATAAAAAAAAAAATCATTTTTATCAACTATTAGATCTACAGACTTAAAATTTTACAAATATGGTTTTTTTGTTCAGCAGAAGTAAGCGAAAAGCCTTTTTTTAAATTTGCAATTCATGTAAAATTAACGTATCTAAAACTTCTTTATCCTTCAATCTGTACTGTTCTAATTTTTTAATTTACCCTGAGAAGAACGGGTATACCAGCAAGTATTATTATATATAAAAAAGAGTTTATTGTTTGTAGTGTGAGAAAGTAGTGTGACGTCTCACGCGTCTTTCCTTTAAGATGTCCTTTAGGTTCTTTGGGCCAGAATTAATGGCAACTCTTTTCCAACCAAATCCGGGAAGTGAAGTGTGAATGAAAGATGCAAATGAACAAATGTTTAAATATCGGAACTTAGAGTAAGCGCGATGGCAATGTAAAGTAATGTTTGACGATTGAAGTTAGTTTGTGGCAGTTGATGGTTATTACAGTTCGTGGTTCAAGTCTGAATGAGTTTTGCGTGACGTGAATACAAGTTATTAGTGATCGAATATAGGAAACAGCAAAGTTGCATACCATTGCATACAAAGACAGGATTGATCGTTGTTCCAAGCTGTAATAAGGTAGGATTGATTATTTAATATTAGAATCGGGGATTAGGTGGTTCTCTTATTGATAGTGGTCTGAATTAGCTTGTCTTATTAGAAATAGTGTGTTGCGTATTTTTACCATCGTAGATTCTCTCATATTAATTATTATAATTTAATTTGTTAAAGGTTTAAGCTGAATATTTTAATAAAGTCATATTAAGATAATGTTTGATCCTAGTCCTTTCGCTAATCCTACACCTCTAGCTCACACTCTGATACTTCGAGAGATGTTCTTCCAAGGGGAGGAACATCACAGTAGTTTCAGATTAGTCAAATTATTAAAATAAAAAAAATATTTATGTTTAAAGTTAATGACTATTTTTATCTGATTGAAAGGTTGGTGGACTTGGAGTTTTGGACCACGTTTAAAAAGACAAAGTCGACACCTGTCTGGAATCCCACTTCAACGTGGGTGTAGTCGATAAAATAACTTCAATAAGTGCTTCAATATCACTACACTTTTTTTTTTATTTTGAACTGCTAGACTTTTTACCTTCTTATAATAATCAGTTGAAATTCTTCCAATTAAGAGTCTGTTACTATAAAAATTAGGCTTCGTTAAAAGTTTTTTATTGTGTATAGTTGGAAGAACTATCATGTATCAACTTTTTAAATTAGGAGTTAGTTTAACAAATTGTGCGGTAATGTTAGATTATGAATAAAATTAATTGATTAGTGAATATCCCTGCTGCTGAGATTGAATTAATTGATGTGTTTTAAATAGTGCTTATGTTAAATAAATAATTAAATGTTAAAGAAATATTTAGAAATTTGACTACAATGAATTATTCCAAAAACTTATTTTTATTAATTTGTTTCAGTAAAGCGAATTTTTTTCATTAACTTATTGGTAATATATATATATATATATATATATATATATATATATATATATATATATATATATATATATATATATATATATATATATATATATATATATATATATATATATACATATATATCGACGGAACATGGACCCAAGCTTGGCAACATATAGAAAACACGCGAAATTCCGCTTATACCACTATACTTACACTGGTGTGCAAAAATTAAGGACGAGACGGTCTTTTCAATATAACTTTGTACAAAAGCTTTCCAAATCAACACATTTAATACCGTAAGATCCCCAATACGTAAGGACATGTGTAATGTAAGCAACACTTACTAAAAGAGAAATCACAGGGATAAAAAGAAGCTTGATTGAAAAAGCAGCATGGAGCGCAATGCGACTGAAGGCCGAAACATCCCTGTGATGGGTGTCCAGCAAAAAACATCCGGTCTTTAGTAGGGGATATGATCTTCCCTGACTGCTAGGCAGGTTTCACAGCGTCTGCCCATGCTGAGAATGAGGGTGTCAATGAGTTGTTGAGGCATTGCTGCCCATTCGTCTTGCAAAGCCAATCGAAGTTCCCGAATCGTTACTGGTGGTAAGGTACGAGCTGCCAAGCGTCTGCCTAGAAAATCCCATACATGTTCGATGGGATTGAGATCAGGAGATCGTGCCGGCCAATCCATACGTTCAATATCCTCACTCTCTAAGAACTGTTTGGCAGCTACTGTGCGATGACATGGTGCATTGCCGTCCATGAAAAGGAACTGCAGACCCATAGCGCCTCTAAAAAGACGCACATATGGAAGAAGAATCTCGTTACAATAACGGGTCCCGTTGACTGCACCTGCGTCGAAGATGTGAAGGTCTGTACGACTACCAAGCATGATGCCTACCCAAACGAGAACACCGCGACCTCCATACCTGTCCCTTTCAATGATGTTCGAGGGATGATTGCGGCTTCCCCACTCTCTCCAGATGAGTATGCGATGAGAATCGCTACTCAAACTGAATCTGCTCTCATCTGTAAAGAGTACTCGTCCCCATTCATTGTCTCTGTAATTCCGGTGTTCCCGGCACCACAGAGAACGCCTTCTCCGATGGGCAGGCGTTAAAGGTACACACCGTACAGGGCGTCGTGCAAACAGACCACCACCGTGCAGTCTTCTGGCCACGGTAAAACGCGATATCGGTCGTCCAGTCGCCTGTGTCGTGTGTCTAGCGATTTCTCCCGCTGTCTGCCGCCTGTTTCTTCTGACCTGTAAGACAATGTACCGGTCATCTGCGGGTGTGGTTCCTCGTGGACGACCACTACTGAACCCCCGTTCCTGTAGTTTGAAATTGTCTCCAAAGTCGTGAAACGATGCTGTGAGCAATTCCGAACTCTGCAGCCACACTTGTCACACTGCGGCCTTCCTCCAACTTCCCAATGGTTCGACCTCGGGTAAAAGCATCCAGATGTCGTCTAACAGATTGATTATTCGCCATTTCTCGCTGAGGCAGCAACTCGGTGTGATTTTAATTGCTATACGGCGTGCAATCTCTTTGCCAGAAATGCTGATCTTACACCGACAACATGCTTTATACTACTCAGACACTTCCCCATTACGTTTACCTGCATATCTGCGCATGTGCTACCGTACATCACCTTACATAATCTCCTGATTGGTCTTTCTGTCCGCTCTGCCTCTTCGTTCAGCTGATATGCTAATTTTTCGACTTCGTCCTTAATTTTTGCACACCAGTGTATATTATGCTTATGAATATAGGCTGCTATTTTTAAAAATCAATTTTACTGCCATTTTTTGTTACACTATTAGATTTTTCAACCGAATTCTTACAATAAAACAATCTAGAAACTGTTCATGACATTTTATCATGATAGTTTTTTTTTATCAAACGGTCATGCCGTGTCGTTGAAGTAGACAAGAAGTACCACTGAAGGCGTAAAGTCGTTGGCTATTGACGTATTGTTGATTTTTGTGAGATGAATTGGGATCTAAGATTATATTTAAAGCAGGTTTCTTCTATTTCAAAGGCTCACCAACCCTGGGTGGGCCATGGCCTTCTCCTTCAGAAGTCTTCTCCAAGCATCTCTACGTTTACCAACCGTTTTCCAGTTTTTAACCTTTAAGTATTAATATCTTTTTCGACACAATCAATTCATCTTAACGGGGACTTCCCGGAGGTCAGACCCCCAAACCAGTGCTAAAAGAATTTTCTGGCAACAACGATCTTTTTCATTCGAGCCAGATAACCATCCATTTAAGTCTCCGTAATCTGACGAGTTTTACAATATCAGGCTGTTTGTAAATTTTATAGATTTTTAAATTAGATTTTCTACTCCATGATCACTTGAACCCCACAAAGAATGCAACGTAAGATCTTTTTCTCAAAAATTCCCACAGTTTCTTCATCATGTAAAGTCAATACCCTAGTCTCCGATGCATAACTCAGGACAGATCTTATAAGACTTTTGTAAAAAAACTAATGAGTTCTTAATTTGAGAAAGCTGGCTTTTAAATACCTATTAAGGGCATAAAAGGAATCTATTTGAAGCAATGATTCTTTTATAAGTTTCTGGGTCTACAACTCATTTTTATTATATATCTCCGTTCCCAAATAAGTAGCACTATTAACTTTTTTAAATTTATAATTGCCAATTCTATGTTTAAGGTATCCGACTACGTTCGAAACCGTGATTTTCAAAAGCACATAAATGGATAATTTTCATGATATTTAGTGTCACTTAGATTAGAATGTATGCATAAAATTGTTTAAATTTTTTTTATTTAAATACAATATTGTGGTAAAAAATTAACTTAGAATAATCTTTTTTTCCAAATGTTATCCTTTAGTGAAAAATGCTTCTATTATAATAATATTTTGCCTGCATATAGCTCAGACCTCTGTTCAGAGGTTCAACTAGAATGTTTGAAATACATAACTTAGAAGTGGGTTTATTCTTATTTTACGACAACAGAGGGGAGCAATTTTAAGAAAACGCAAATAATTATTTGAATTGGTGGTAACTCTGAAAATAATGTGAATTTTTCAAAAACTCTAGTTGAGCCTCTGTAGAGAGGTCTGAGCTATATACAGGCAAAATATTATTCTAATAGAATCATTTTTCACAAAAGGAGAACACTTGGAAAAAAGATTATTCTAAAATAATTTTTTGCGAAAATATTATATTTAAATAAATGTTTTTTGTCAAAATGTCCTTAAAACAATTTTATGCATGTATTCTAATCTGAGTGACACTAAATATCATGGAAATTATCCATTTATGCGCTTTTTTAAAATTACGGTTCCGAACGTAGTCGGATACCTTAAAGCAACTTTGTGCTTTAATTATTGCTGGAACGATGAACTTCGGTATTGTGGTGTCAATCATAGACGGATTTTTGCATGGAAACAAATTCAGATACATTTAAAATGTTACCCCAATTCTATTTTAATAAGTAATTAAAACTTTAAATATGTTGCAATATTCAAGAATTTTCAATAGCAAATTTTGAATTGATAGCGAAATAAATTGTATATTTGTTAGTTTATTAGAACTATACAATGAAATTTTGTTGTAAAATAGTGTTTTTGTGTGTGCAAATGATTGCATAAGATTTTCTCAACTGACGACACTTATCCCTTTCTGACTAATAGTCTTAGACAATTGTTTCTTTTCTACTAATAACTCTTCCAATTTCATATAGAAGCGAGGGATTAATTAAATTAGAATCAAATAAAACTGTGATAATTACATTAAAACAATTAAAAGGTCGATTTTCACAAAATATCAGTTTGAGAGTATACAGTATAGGAACAGTTTTATAAGTTTTCCAAGTTAAATAGCATTCTTTTCAGTACTTTTTTCTAAAAAAAAAATGCTAAGTATAATTTTTTTGGGGATATATTTTGAAAGAAAAGTTTTATTTGTTTATATTATTTACTCTGAAAACTTATATTACTATCCCAAAAACTACACGCATTTTTTGAATGAATTACCCTCTTCAAAAAGATGTATCTTTACAAAATTGATTTCGCACCCTTTTATATCCCTTCTTAATTCATTGGTTGCCAATAAGCGCGAGATATTCTCTCAGTGTCCTACTATATATAAACTAGAAACATATCTTAAAATAATGACCTTATTGAAATGTTTTCAGTAAAAGCCGGGCCAAAATCTTATGAAAAATGAAACTTCTTGTAGAAAATGACCTGGAAATTCTCACCCGCTCTGGTACCAGGAACGTTAATTGCAACAGCAGATTCTTGCTGAGAGGAATACATGCAGGATTAACTTCGGCCCTGGAAATTACACTAAAGAATTCCTGATTTGAATTAACATTAAATTGCACAAGAACACTAACAAATATCTTTTATATTTCTTCATTAGCTATTAATATCTTTTATCATAGGCAAAGCGATTTAAAGTTAAAAGCACTCCATATTGTTTGCAGGTTGCTATTAAAGAGTCAACCCATTGTATTTCTGTTTTCTTTTTTGTCCCTATAAGTTGGAATTTCACTGAACGAAACGCAGTATAAGAAAAAAGGGTAAAGTGGATTTTAAACAAAGGAATAAGTAATAGATACTTAATGCATAGATTCACAGAATCGCTAAAAATGACTCAGATGATTTCTGACGAGAACTGTTGTTGTTGCACGCCCCCATTGGTCAGCAGTGCTAGACCAGGTCTATGACATCATACACTTTCAGAAAGTCCAACACCAGCAAGGGAACGTCTGCTAAGTCCTGCTTGGTGAGCCCTAGGCACTCGAGTATGTGAGCAGGTGTGGCCGGCTTAGACGAACAGTTCGTGCACATTTCAAAGCTCTTGCGTCCTTCGGAAAATTTCATTGATTTGATATGGCCACTTCGAGAGCGAGCTAGAAGGGTTTGATTTTGTCTTGTAAAACCGTGAGGCAGAGAGCCTCCAGGACGAGAACATTGATACCAATAGTGCTCTGGGGAGGGGGGGGTAATCCAAGCGGTCTTATTCTGGTGTTTAGTTCTAGAGAAAATCCCCCAAAAGGTGAGGGGTGCTGACGGCTCTGGTACCTCGCAAGCGCCAGCCTTGGCCAAAGTGTCCGCAATCTCATTTCCCTCTAGATCTATGTGAGAGGGAATCCACTGAAAATGAATTTGATGCGATGTGGAAAATCGTTTTAATTTGGTGAGTATTGACACTCCAACATTATCTCTCACACTTTGCCAATTAGACAAGTGCTGTATTGAGAACTAGAACTAGAACTAGGGAATCATGGTGGGTCGAATATGATTCCACGAGGGTTTTGTCAAATTAATTAAAAGGGGTTTTCCAAATGAAAATCTTCCTCGGGCACCTGAAGAAATGCTGTCTGCCCTAACTAGCAAGCCAAGATGTTTTCTGGGTGTATAATTATACACTCATCGCCTTAAAAATATGCGCACCAAGAAAAAGTCTTCAAAATGAAACGGAATTTGACATATGTAAATACCACTTTCATATAAGTCAGTGTTTCTCAAACTGTGGGGCGCGCCCCCTGGGAGGGCGCGAGAACCTTACGAGGGGGGCGCGAGCATATCGAAAATAAAAAAATTAATTTACTGGAATGAATTAAAACAAAATACTTTCAGACATAATAAAAAATGCACTTTTACTTTGATATAATTTATAAGCGCGCGATATTAAGTCAACAAAAATAAAAACTTCTTCAATACCTAATTAGCTATCTTTGATCCTATAACGAAACAAAAAAACTTCTATTTGATTTGCTGTAAACCCATGATGAGAGATTTTTTTATTACGCCTTTTTTGAACCTATCATACTACTCTTTCAGAGAAAAAACAGATCCCAGACCCAGAATCGAAAAAATTTAGGAACATAAAAAATTCATCACTGTCATTATTTTTGAAATACTGCACATTATATCTGTAATCTGTTTGATCTTCTTAGTTATTGGTACAGTTACTTATGACCCCTCTCTTATGTGTTTGTTTCTCATTTAGGGAAGTTGTAGTTGGAAGTTTCTCTGTTGCGCTATTTTCAAACATATAAAGCATAATGAAAAAGGTTTTACACAAATTTTATAGCAGTAACATACATATTACCATAATGAATATAATTTTACCCGGAAGTGGTCGCGCGGGACACACAGATTACGAAATCGTTTATTCTGGGAAAACTGTTTATTTGTTACCAAAGAAAAATTGAAAAGTCCTTGAAAGTAGGTAAGTAAACTTTCTCTTAATTAAATTTTTCATTGGAATCACGATTTGTATCGTGTACAATAAAATAATTATGAAAAAAAAAAGGATTGGGGTGACTCAATAACCCCGCTCGACCGTATCGAGTACGCGCCTGCTCCCGGGTTAAAACTTGAAGTATTTTCACTTTAAATATTAAAAATAATACAATTATTCTTCATCGGAATTTTATATTATTGTTCATTATCTAACATCAGTGGCGCACACAAGGGGGAGGGTCCTAGGGGTCCAGATCCCCCCAAAGCCCTTGATTTTTTTCCGATTGATTATAATTCTAAGAATATAGTACACAAAGTTTAATTAAGTATTTGTTATTAATGATTAATTTTATTAATTAATGATCAGTATTTATTCAATAATTAGCTTCTTACTGTTTTTTTGTTCCTGAAAATCGACAAAATCAAAAGGAATCTGATACAAGATTAATGGACTTTCGACCCCGGACCGCCCTCCCGCCCCCTTGAAAAATTCCTGTGTGCGCTACTGTTTAACATCAATTATAAATGATAATTCTGTGAAGCTTAAAATTACAATTCGCTTAAAACTAATTATAATTTGTGTAACCATTTTAAAAAAATCATTTTCCATTTTTGTAAACATTGTCGAGCACTTGGCTTTGCTCTCCTTACAATTCAGCTATTATATCAATAATGTTTTATTTTCTTATAAATGAACTCTTCCAAAGAGCGGGCACTTCAGCCGGTATACTTTTAATGTATCAGTGCTGCACAGAGTATTTTATAACTAATTAATTAATACTAAATTAAGAAAAAGTTTAATAAGTATTAACGACTTCCATGGGCTTGTCTTGCAAACCAAAGTTTTTATAAGGAATGCTTATGATTAGATATTGACCCTCTGAGTTCTTTTTCTATATTTAGCTGATATCTATATTTTGTCTTCTAAGCAGCCATCGCATTTTGCAATATGTTCAATTTAAAAATTAGAGAAAGGAAAAGTAACATAATAATTATCCTATTATTTTATTTATTTATTTTTTGCTTAAAAGTAGTATACAAAATTTAATACTTATGTTACTAATTTGTATGGTTTATAATTAAGATCGCCTATTGTAGCTTTAGCGTCAAAGTGCATTATTATTGCATTTTGTACATTATAAATGTATAAGGGGGGCGCGATAAAATTTTTGATCGAAAAGGGGGGCGCCAGTATTGAAAGTTTGAGAAGCACTGAAGTAAGTGATTAGAAAATCAAAGAATAATTTATTCCAGAAAAAAGTACAAATGAATGGATGTCTTAGTACTGTGTTGGACCCCCTCTAGTGCGAATGCGTTACGAGAGGGCATTGAGGCATACAAATTCAGTATGATGTCCTAAAATATCTTGTATTCCACAGTTGCTGTAAACACGCATCTAGTTCGATCAAACTCGTTGGCTTTCCAACTTGCGGTCCCAAATGATCCCAGATATACTCGATTGGTGACAAATCTGGGGATCAAACAGGCCAGGAAAGGGTGGTAATGTGGCGAAGGCAGCTTTGTGACATCCTTGCTGTGTGTGACCGAGCATTGTCTTTTTGAGAAAGGGCACCTGTAAGCCCTGTCATGAGTGGCAACACATGTGTCTAAAGGATACCATGGACGTACCGCTGGGCTGTCATTAACTCCCGGATCAATATTAGAGCTGTCCGTGTATCGTAAGCAATGACACCCTATACCCTCACACCATCTGTGGGAGCGGTGTGTAGTTGTAAAGCGAAGGCAGGATTGAAGCGTTAACCTCGAGACCTCCACACACGAACACGATTGTCATCATTGCTCAAACTGAATCCATTCCGTTACAGTCCAATTCCATCATGCGCGAGCAATAGGTGCCGCGGTTCCAGATGCCCTTCAGCCAGTTGCCTTGCGATGGTTCGGAAAGTCACAGGTGCCCGTAGTGAAGGCGCTGGCTGTGTCTGGACAGGGGCCCATAAGGTAGTTGGCTCTACGCATGCGTGCGGTATGATGTGATGATCTTCTCAAAGATTGGTCTGTCGAGGGCGTCTCGAGCCTGTTTGCGGTGTAAATGACGTCTATAGGGTCCACTAATCCCAACAACTCCTCACTGACAAATCATAGCGACCTACTTGACGAGCTACTCGCCGAGTTGAACACGTAGCTTTCATCACTTTGATGAGTCTTTTCCTCTCTGACAGTTTCTTATATTGTCTTCGATGGCGGAGTAACAGCATGTCTACCTCAACGTTTCCTTTGCAAAAAGATTTATACTCAAGAAAGCTCTGCATGCCTGTTTTATACTCCAAGGAGAAGGAAGTTCAACGCCCTCTAATGGCATTACGCTATGCGCAATCACGTTGCATTTCTAATCATTTGCATATAAGACCCGACATGTACAAGTTTCATTACGATCGCACGATTTATCTTGGTGCCCAAATTTTTAATTCAATGAGTGTAATAATAATGAAAAATAATATATTTTTCGATAAAAATGTGCTTATCATTATTTGTAGTGATTCCGGTATCATTGAAATCAAATTTGTAGAAGTGTTTGTCAAAATAAGAAAAGCTAAAAGGAGTATTTGGAGTGAGTGAGAGAATGAGAAAAAGAGGAAGGGGAAAAATAGATGGATAACGAGAAAGAGAGGGAGAGTGTGAACGAGAGGAATAAGGAGAAAGAGAGAGGGAGAGTGTGAACGAGAGGAATAAAGAGAAAAGAAGAGAGAGAAGGAGAGAGTGTGAACGAGAGGAATAAAGAGAAAAGAAGAGAGAGAAAGTGAAAGGGAGGAAAAAGATAGAGGAGAAAGAGAAAGGGAGAGAGAAAGCAAGAGTGAACGAGATGAAGAGTGTGATAAAGAGAACAGAGAGGGAGATAGAAAGAAAAGGGGATATATAGAGAGTGAAAGAAGATGGAGAGCAAGAGAAGGATAAAATGTGAAAGAGAAAGAGAGAGAGAGAGAGGGGAGAAATAAGTTTGATAATTTAATACAAATCACCAATAGATAATTTTAATCTTTTCAAAAACAACTTTTTTCAACTCTGTAATCATTTATTTTTTAAAACATAGTACAAAAGAAAAGTAACTAAGAATTACTTTACGACGAAATCCTAAACTTCGCAAGCTAGAGTATCTGACAAGCATCAGATTTTTTTCTTCCAATTTTTCTAAAGAAAACCTAAATAGCTGGTGTGTGTGTAAGTGAGGTTACTTAAAAAGAAAACAGAACACAAAAGAGTAATGACGTCCTTGGGTGGAAAAATTTTCTTTCATAAGTGATTCTTGAAAAGTTTTATTTTATTCCACCGGGTAGAAAATGTCTCCCCTCCCTCCACCTCTTCGAGGTTCTATAGAATCATTTTAAGTCTTATAAAGGTTTTTCAAAATCCAACTTTTGTTGCAATTTGCCGTTTGAAAAAGAATTTTTGGAGTTCAGTTTTCATTGGGCAATTTCTATTTTAAGGGATGAAATATGAACAGTTAACTTCAACCATATGAAAAAAAATGGCAAATTTAAAAACACTACTAGAAAATGTGTATATATGTGTTAGAGAAGATAATTAAAAAAGCTAGTTCTATTTTTAAGCAAAACTTATGTTTTTTAGCATCGTATAAAATTCTATTTACTTTTACTTTTTCATTCCGCTGAAAATAGCTTTAGTTTTATATTTGAAGAAAAAGAATGAAAAATAGAATAAGAGCGAAATTTACAATTTAGTTTGTTAATGTTAATTAAAACATGACAATCTCTTTTCTTTTGTTGAAGATAAAAAAAATCATGGACAATGTGAACAATTTTATGCAATTATTGAATACAGAATGGGCAATTACAAATTATGTTTGCAATGCAATTATGTTTGTGTTAATGAGCAATTTTATGCAAATGTGACACTATAGAATAATTCAGATAGAACGTTACTTTTAAAAAAGTATTTCTCTGAGACTTGGAATATTTCAACAAACACCATAAAAGTTTACTTGTGCCAAACAAATTTAATTGCAAATCAGTAAATTACGTAAAATAGAATAATTAGAAAAAAATTTCAACCGCAAAAAAATATTGATATTTGGAATATTACTAAATTTCCCATATATCATTCCTTTGCAAACACTCAAAGCAAAAAGATTACAAGGGCAACCATTTCTCATAATGAAAATACAAAAAAATGCATTAATTTCGAATAAATCTTTTTGTCTGCCAGCTTTTGTATAGTTTCTACAATTTTTTTTCTATTTTATAACTTCATTAGTTTTCTAAATTCATTTCGATTCCGTATATATGAATACAAATATCTTTTGAAAAATAATTTTATTTCTGAATTTCGTGCAGCATTATTTTATTATAAAGTCATGATTTTCGCGTTGAATTATTAGGAAAATAGAATGTATTTTCTGTTTGTTTTCGTAGTTTCACAGATTCATGATGAGTATGATTTTCTAAGAGCTATGAGTTTCGATTTCTTACTAATTATCCTATCTTGCTCGAATCTCCGAAAAATGAATTCAAAATTAAATTTTTCCCATAATCAATTGATGAATTTAACAATTATTCAATTCCTAATATTATATAGCTCACACTCTCTATATATTTATTTATTTATCTTGGTGGAATTTTTAATTGTTAATAAAATACATTTTAAAGCACTCCTTTGAGCTGAAATTTTATATACATGATTATTTGGGATGACAATACAGTAATTTAATTATAATTAATAAAAATTATTTGATTAAAACTAACTATTTAAAGAATTACAAATACAGCCACTTAGCGATAATTTTGGGGACTTGTGTCAAAACTTGAGAGGTTTTTCTCTCACGTTTTAAAACATTCAGTTGAACTGAAATTTTATATACACGATTGTTTTGGATGACAATACGATACTTTAACGATAATGAATAAAAATTAATTACCACTTAATGTTGTGATTCTGTTATATGTATATACATATTCATATTAATTGTAACTATTTAATAAAAAGTACCTAAAATAAAATTTTTCTTTGTTGATCTAAGTAGGAATTGACTTAAATTTATTTTTATATTACCTGTGTTTTGTCTCTAATCTGATATCAGAATTATGTTCTAAAATGGAGAATATTATTTTGAATTCTCGGTTTTAGTAAATAATTATTACTCCTGTCTATAATCGCAAAGTTATTTTATTGGAAATAATTCTTAATTTCCAATAAAATGACTTAATAAAAATACATTTTATTATAATGATAGTAGGTTATAGTCCTCTAACATCTATGACTGTAATGTTAATACTCTGATAATTAAACTTGTATTTATTTACCATTTAAATATGGTGTCCTCGTTTGATAGCACTCAGCTATGCGTGTCACGGAAATCGAGCGATGGCGAGTATACTCGTCAATCACAAAGTGTCGCTGTTACATATACGATGTTATATATATATTATATATGCAGTATGAAAATGTTCTTTAATAATTGATGCTGAAAAATAAAAATCTACATTCTAAACCAATATTTAAAAAAAATTTTACTCTGAAAGTTCACTCTCTCCCTATACGTATATATCTTGTTCAAATTTTCAATCGTTTATAAAATACTTTCTATTCATCCACACAAGTTTAAACACATTTTTTAAAATTTGTGTAGTAGATGATATTTGTTGTTTATTCAGTTTTTTCAAATATTAATTCATTAATTAAATTAAAAAATGAATAAATAGTGTGACGACTTACGCGTCTTTTCTTTAACAAGTCCTTTGGGTTCTTTGGGTCAGAATTAATGGCAACTCTTTTCCAACCAAATCCAAGAAACGAGAAGTGAAGAGATGCAAATAATATAGGATAAATATAGGATCTTAGAGTAAGCGTGATGGCAATGATGGTAATGTAATGGTAGTGTAAAGGAATGTTTGGCAATTGATGTGCGTTGCGGTATTGGATGATTATTGAAGTCCGACGTTCAAAGATTCAAGTTCTACGTGTCGTGGATAAACATATTGGCGATCGTTTAGAAGTTAAACGTAAAGCTACTTACCGCTATAGATAAAGACAAGTTTATTACAGAATAATATAAGGTAGGATTGATTACTTATTATTATTATATTTGAAGATTAGGCGGTTCAATTATTGAGATTGGTCTGTATTATATTGTGTGTTGCGTATTACGTCATCGTGGATTCTCTCATTCGTTAATTTATATATTTGTTTATAAAGTTTAAGTTGAATATCTTAATAAAGTCATATTAAGATAATGTTTGATTCTAGTTCTTACGATAACCCTACACCTCTAGCTCGCGCTGATACTTCGAGAGATGTACTTCCAAGGGGAGGTACATCACAATAGTAACAAAGATAATAGTCCAACAGCATATATAGAAAGAAAATTCGTTCCCTGTGTCGCTGTAGCGCAGTGGATAGCGCGTTGGATTTCTAATCCAAAGGTCGTGAGTTCGAATCCCACCTGGGATGGCCTCTATATAACTATACTATTTTAATAGCCCAACACCATATAGAGCAGGGGTGGCAAACCTTTAAGGATGAACGTGTAATTTTTTTCCATAGAAGTGTTTAATGAGGTATAGACGTGCCGTCAAATAATTTTGACTTGTAAATATATTGGGAAAGTAATAAAACTAAATACTAAGAACACAAAACTCTTTATTTATAACGAAAAGAATACCTTTTGCACACTATAGTTGTAAATGCTTTAGTTATATACGTGTAATTGAAATTAAAGTAACATTAGTGTGAATTCTGTTGTTGCAGATTGTGGATGACAGATGACTTATATTAGGATTGTAAGATAATACTTTTAATAAGAATGCATGCTCAATTGGAGTCATCGGCCAATCGGTTTTTAAGCAATTAATTATTTTTGCTATAGTTCACTTCAGTAGCGCACACAGGAATTTTTCAAGGGGGTCCGGGGTCGAAAGTTCACCATTCTTGTATCATGCTCCTTTTGATTTTGTCGATTTTCGGGAATACAACACAGTAAAAACTAATTATTGAATAAATAGTTAGCATTAACTAATAAAATTAATCATTAATAACAAATACTTAATTAAATTTTACGTACTATATACATAGAATAATAATCAATCGGAAAAAAAATCAAGGGCTTTGGGGGGAAGGGTCCGGAGTCCCAGGACCCCCTCTTGTGTGCGCCTCTGGTTCACTTTTTTTGAAAAGAGGATTTGTGAGATTAGTTTCAAAATGCCGTTATACAGACGATGTTCTGTATACCACTATTCTAGAACATAAAATACACAACACTTTGTCACCGTTACTAATAATGTCATATTTGTAGATTCACCAAATTTGAATTTCTCCGTCACACTTACTATTTTGCCGTTTTTTATTCTTTTGCTGAACTAGCCATGTTAAATAACACTTAAAAATCGTAAATATAACACAAATAAATATTAAAATACTGTTGTGTTAATGAAATTGACTATGTTATGCGTAGACAAACTTTGCATCATAAGTAGTAGTAATTCACGACTTAACTAAGACAAGACAATAGCTTAGAAACGAGTGTGCTCCCCGCCACACCGCGACCGATCCCTCGGGTTTGTTCGTAATACTTCATAGTGAACTTTGTTATTTTGAAATAAAATGCAAACCGTTTTGATCGCTGGTGCGCCCAAAATATTGTGTCGCGTGCAATGGTTCGCCATCCTTGATATATAAAATTTAAAATTGCAAGGAGAATTTGCTTTCTATTTTGTCACTTAATTGTGTGATTCTGTTATATGTATATATATATTTATATTAATTATAACTATTTAATAAAAAGCAACTAAAATAAAAATTTTCTTTGTTGACCTAGGTAGGAATTGACTTGATTTTTTATATGACTTGTTTTAAACTAAAATTCCCACTAAAAGTTTAAAATGGAATAAAAATTCAACGACAAAGAACATAAGGATACTTTTTTATGTGACATTTATTTTCAGTGAAGGCAAGATGTTAAACAAACATTGAAAAAAGAAAAAGAGATATGGTGATGAATTTTAGTAATCGAGCATGGAATGATTAATGGAAGATATAATTGAACAATATGAGGAAAAAAAATTAAGCTGCTGAATGGGCAAAATTCTTTTTCCATTTCTTTCGAAATCCAAACTCTGGTTCTGACATTCCTTTTGCTTCCAAGCTAAAAATCTTGTTTTACACCAGAGTGAAGGTGTGAAAAGCACGTTGACAGAAAATATTATCTAAGATTTGAAAAGAAATCACGCCATGAAGAATAGCTGCATTATACACCGCCGCGGTTAAGCCTTAAAATTCAGTTTTACGAGTCAGTGAGATTTTTCTTTTCATAAGAACTGATTTCTTTCATGATGCCTGGCACGCAAACGATTTTTTTATCCTTTTTTTTACTTTTTGAGAAAGAAAAAAATATATACGCTTAAATTTTATTCTGAGATTCTCAAAATTCTTTTCAGAGAACGTTTCGGTGTTTCGTGATATATTTTTTTTATTTATTGAATCTTTATGAATTCAACAAACTTTTATAAATATCGTCAGGTTCAATGTATTGTTTGTAAGCGGCTGAGTAGTTTATGAAATTTCTTTTCTGTGAGGAAGGGACTTCTAATTAAACTGTAAGACTTCTAATTAAACTGTATTGCGACTTATTTGGTGGACTTTTTTTTTGTCGGATCAATTTAACTTCTTACGTTATTTCTTATGTTGTAAGTATGCTGCTATTATGTACCATCACGCCATAATCTGTCTGATTTTATTTTACGTAAAAATATGTAACAAAATGTGAAAAAAGGATTTTTTTTTTGTAAAGTTAAGTAAATGGCATTCCAACAGAAATTTAAATCCTGCCAAACTGTGATTGCATGCATGATACTGGGAAAAGCAAATGCTATGAAAAAAATGAAATACTTGTGATTGGAACTTTTCTTCAACCATTGCATACGATTTAAAATGTTTAAAACGAACAGATTTAAAAGTGGAACTTTCAGTCACATGCTAAAATTGAAGTTTAATTTTTTTTTAAAAAAAATCATGCATCTCTATCTGTGTATTCTATTCTTGAATTAGAGTTGGTTTATTTATATTGCAGAACACAAATGAAGTGAATCTAATTAATTCTATGTGTTTCGTAATGTAAAATATTTAGTTCTGTGTCTATATTTTTTTTATTTATTTTGAACTAATTTTTAAATGGCTATTTAAATTGTTCAGTAGTTATCGATATTTTTAGAGGTTTAAAGTTCTCTTCCATATTACTATGTGGCCGCGGTAGCCGAGTGGTATAGGTATCGGACCGGGGCTTGCCTTGTCACGACTTCGAGCCCAGTACCACTAAAGACCCGCCGTGTAGGGCAGCGATGCACGTTAAATCTGTCGAGAGCTGAAACGTCCTCCCGTTGGTGTGGTAGTTAGAAGAGGGGGGGTGCCAGCTCAGGTGTCGTCCACGTCACTTGACCAGGGTTCAAAATTACGTGGTCCGTCGTCAAAAGCCCACGTGTAACTGAACAGTGCGACGTTAATATTCAATCAATCTATATTTCTCTATATCGTCTGCTTTTCAATATAATTCAGGTAACTCTGAGATTTATCAGATTATTTAATTTATTTGTTGATATATATACATAATCGTTTGCCGTTAAAGTTATGTTGCTTAAGTTGGCATCTTTTGTAATTATTCTAAATATATATTTTTCAGTTGGAGAAAAGAATAGTAATTCATAATCGATGCTAATTGAACTTAATGCGTAATTAATTTATATATAATTTTGATATATTACCGATCATTTGGAGATATTTCTGATAATTTGAGTTGTAATATGACTAAAAGATGTCCATGGAATAAACTCTGGCAAATATTATTCACATTATATGTAAATTTCTTCCAAAAAGAAAACAAAACTTTCAGAAGAATTTTTTGTTAAGAAAAAGGTGAGTTCATTTTGAAGCTTTTCAGAATGTGTTTAGATTTACCAAGAAATAAACAACTGAAAATTTATCTGAATATTTGAGATTGTTTTTCAGGTACCTATTCGTTGAGTGTTTCATGGTCATTGATGCTTGAATAATTCAGATTGAATGCAAAAAGTGACGGAATGTGTTCTTAAAGTGATTAAATTCTTATAATACCAATTGTTGTCTGATAAGTGTCTTGGAAAAACTATTTTTTTTATACGAATTCAATTTTTCTTTCTTCTAAGTTGTTTACGTCTTTTTCAATTTGTTTTTTCAAATAAAATGATTTAAACATCAAATACTTGTGCAAACAACTTGCATCAAATACTTGTGCAAACAACTTGCATCAAATACTTGTGCAATACTTGTACAAGCATCAATCACTTGTACGTTTCTAGATTTCTAAGTAACTGCTTTTTAATAATTCTTACCCATTCTTGTAAAGTAATAATATTTAATGAATTCTCTTACCCATTCTTATAAATTAATAATATTTAATTAATTCTTCTGTGAAATGTTATTAAAATATAAATGATATCACAAATAAGAAAAAAAAATTATAGTGAAAAAAATATTAGGAAAAATATAAAGTATTAAATATAATTTGGAAGACTTTAATTAATTTTATAAATAGAAAAAAAACATTAGCAATAATTTTGGCTCTAATTTAACATCAGTACGCTACGCGCCAAGTTGAGAGATAACATTACAATAATATTTGCCTTGATTCTTTATCTTTTGGGGTACTGTGGTTGCCATCATTATTGCTTTTTTTAAAACTTTTTTTATTGGTTTTTTATAGTGGCAACCCTATTAATTTTAAACAATTAATTTGGTTTATTTACAAATTTTATTATATTTCCTTCTTTACATTATCACAGCTTTCGTCTTCTATCGTTTATTCGAACATGAGTATTTCGAACATTATTAGTGAGCACCAGGAACTCTTTTTTTAAAAAAAAATGTGAGATAGGTCTTCTCAATTTTTATGGACCAAAAGGATTCCCGAAAAAATTCGCATTTTCTGTTTCTTTTCTCTCTGCTTGTGTGACTAAGATTTCGCTTATTTCGGTTGTTGCGTGATAAGTAAACCAGCGCAATGAAAATTGTTTACACATAAGAAATTTGATGGTCGTATATTTGTTGCGAATCTCAAGGTGCAAATTTGCCATGCCGCCATAATAAATCTTTGTCAGACATAACTCATTTTTTTCACTGGCATCAATTTGCGCTTTGTTTTATTTCAATCTTAATTTTCATTCATGAATTTTTAATCTTTTATCGTTCGATGAAATTCGTAGAGAACCCGACATTTTCTTATAAACATTATTATTTTTATTTTTCCCACAATCTGCTTTTTTCGACAGCATTTTTAAATTCATGCTTGTATTTTTAAAAATCCTAGTACTCGGTAATTTTCCGATGTGTTTTCCATAAAACATTAAGTTCATTTTTGATTACTTTTTTATTTTTGCTTGTTTAAAAACCTGTGTAATGAGATTCTTTTGTCAGGAATAAGCCATTTTTTAAAATTATTTTCATATCGAGTTTTTAATTTTAGGCCGCCATCTTGGATTGAAATCTATTGCACGTCAAAATTTTATTTCAAACCATTGTGTGTGTGTGATTTCATATACAGTATTTATTCGAATGAAAGCCGCCATCTATTGTGAACCGTACCCGACTTTCTCTACAAGTTTATGTGAAAACTGAAAAGTAGCGTAAAATGGTTAATTGATATCCACTTTGAAGGAATTAAAATAAACTTAAAATGAGAATTAATAATAAGTGAATAATTATAGTTATTTTACAAGAATTTTAAACTTTTAAATGCAAACAAGAAAATGTAATTTCTCCAATTGCCCCATCCAACGACTTTTTTTCCTTCTATTCTAAGCCGCACCCGATTTTCAGGAGCATTATCAATGGAAAAAAGTGCAGCTTAGATTCAGGTAAATACGGTACTGAAATATGTAAAACTGGAAATTAATATATACATCAGATATATTTTTAACTTTTCAGTGACAATAACTTTTTGTTCTTGTCTTTTTTGTAAGAAAATTCAGTACTGAGAGTTTAAACTCTGAAAGATTAGAAATAAAAAAGAAGCATTATGAAAAAATGTACAATGATAGTTACTATTTATTTTGAAAAGAGATGAAAGAAAATTTAATAATATAATATTAAAAAAAACACATACATATTTTTTATATTGATTTGTTATACTTTAAATAGCTACTATGGTTATGTATATTCCTTTTGTTAAATTTTTATCCTGAACATTGTATCTGAATTTTCTTACTGTTTTTCTCAAAAAAATAGGTGTCAGTTTTTAAGAAAATATTTTATAAGTTCCTTTGTTTCGTT